>JALDXE010000070.1:0-51025 GCA_023864065.1 Camelina neglecta
AAGCATTGATTTGAAGCTGTAAACAGCTGTGTTACTCTTTCTAGGGTCAAAATATGTAACAATCCAATGCATTTGACTAATTATAAGAGTTCGGGATGAATTTGGAGTGTTTAGACAACACTTATACCCATTTTATCCCAAAACAGGCTTAAAACGAGAAAACAGGCTAAAACCGAGAAAACATTGATTCGAAGCAGTAAACAGCTTTGTTACTGTTTCTAGGGTCAAAATATGTGACAATCAATGCATTTGACTTATTATAAGAGTTCGGAATGAATTTGGAGTGTTTAGACACCACTTATACCCATTTTGTCCCAAAACAGGCTTAAAACGAGAAAACAGGCTAAAACCGAGAAAACATTAATTCGAAGCAGTAAACAGCTTTTTTGTGTTTCTTGGGTCAAAATGTGTGACAATCCAATGCATTTGACTTATTGTAAGAGTTCGGGATGAATTTGGAGTGTTTAGACAACACTTAAAGCCGTTTCATCCCAAACCAGGCTTAAACCGAGAAAACATTGATTCGAAGCAGTAAACAGCCTTGTTACTCTTTCTAGGGTCAAAATATGTAACAATCTAATGCATTTGACTAATTATAAGAGTTCGGGTTGAATTTGGAGTGTTTAGACACCACTTATACCCATTTTGTCCCGAAACTGGATAAAACCAAGAAAACATTGATTCGAAGCAGTAAACAGCTTTGTTACTGTTTCTAGGGTCAGAATGTGTGACAATCCAATGCATTTGACTAATTGTAAGAGTTCGGGATGAATTTGGAGTGTTTAGACAACACTTAAACCCGTTTAATTTATCCCAAAACAGGCTTAAACCGAGAAAACAGGCTAAAACAAAGAGAAAACATTGATTCGAAGCAGTAAACAGCTGTGTTACTCTTTCTAGGGTCAAAATATGTAACAATCCAATGCATTTGACTAATTATAAGAGTTCGGGTTGAATTTGGAGTGTTTAGACACCACTTATACCCATTTTGTCCCAAAACATGCTTAAAACGAGAAAACAGGCTAAAACCGAGAAAACATTAATTCGAAGCAGTAAACAGCTTTGTGTTTCTTGGGTCAAAATGTGTGACAATCCAATGCATTTGACTTATTGTAAGAGTTCGGGATGAATTTGGAGTGTTTAGACAACACTTAAAGCCGTTTCATCCCAAACCAGGCTTAAACCGAGAAAACATTGATTCGAAGCAGTAAACAGCCTTGTTACTCTTTCTAGGGTCAAAATATGTAACAATCTAATGCATTTGACTAATTATAAGAGTTCGGGTTGAATTTGGAGTGTTTAGACACCACTTATACCCATTTTGTCCCGAAACAGGCTAAAACCGAGAAAACATTGATTCGAAGCAGTAAACAGCTTTGTTACTGTTTCTAGGGTCAGAATGTGTGACAATCCAATGCATTTGACTAATTGTAAGAGTTCGGGATGAATTTGGAGTGTTTAGACAACACTTAAACCCGTTTTATCCCAAAACAGGCTTAAACCGAAAAACAGGCTAAAACATTGATTCGAAGCTGTAAACAGCTGTGTTACTCTTTCTAGGGTCAAAATATGTAACAATCCAATGCATTTGACTAATTATAAGAGTTCGGGTTGAATTTGGAGTGTTTAGACACCACTTATACCCATTTTGTCCCAAAACATGCTTAAAACGAGAAAACAGGCTAAAACCGAGAAAACATTAATTCGAAGCAGTAAACAGCTTTGTTTGTGTTTCTTGGGTCAAAAGTGTGACAATCCAATGCATTTGACTTATTGTAAGAGTTCGGGATGAATTTGGAGTGTTTAGACAACACTTAAAGCCGTTTCATCCCAAACAGGCTTAAACCGAGAAAACAGGCTAAAACCGAGAAAACATTGATTTGAAGCAGTAAACAGCCTTGTTACTCTTTCTAGGGTCAAAATATGTAACAATCTAATGCATTTGACTAATTATAAGAGTTCGGGTTGAATTTGGAGTGTTTAGACAAGACTTATACCCATTTTATCCCAAAACATGCTTAAAACGAGAAAACAGGCTAAAACCGAGAAAACATTAATTCGAAGCAGTAAACAGCTTTGTTTGGTGTTTCTTGGGTCAAAATATGTGACAATCCAATGCATTTGACTAATTGTAAGAGTTCGGGATGAATTTGGAGTGTTTAGACACACTTATACCCATTTTGTCCCAAAACAGGCTTAAAACGAGAAAACAGGCTAAAACCGAGAAAACATTAATTCGAAGCAGTAAACAGCTTTGTTTGTGTTTCTTGGGTCAAAATGTGTGACAATCCAATGCATTTGACTTATTGTAAGAGTTCGGGATGAATTTGGAGTGTTTAGACAACACTTAAACCCGTTTCATCCCAAACAGGCTAAAACCGAGAAAACATTGATTCGAAGCAGTAAACAGCCTTGTTACTCTTTCTAGGGTCAAAATATGTAACAATCTAATGCATTTGACTAATTATAAGAGTTCGGGTTGAATTTGGAGTGTTTAGATACCACTTATACCCATTTTGTCCCGAAACAGGCTAAAACCGAGAAAACATTGATTCGAAGCTGTAAACAGCTTTGTTACTGTTTATAGGGTCAAAATGTGTGACAATCCAATGCATTTGACTAATTGTAAGAGTTCGGGATGAATTTGGAGTGTTTAGACAACACTTAAACCCGTTTTATCCCAAAACAGGCTTAAACCGAGAAAACAGGCTAAAACGAGAAAACATTGATTCGAAGCAGTAAACAGCTGTGTTACTCTTTCTAGGGTCAAAATATGTAACAATCCAATGCATTTGACTAATTATAAGAGTTCGGGTTGAATTTGGAGTGTTTAGACACCACTTATACCCATTTTGTCCCAAAACATGCTTAAAACGAGAAAACAGGCTAAAACCGAGAAAACATTAATTCGAAGCAGTAAACAGCTTTGTTTGTGTTTCTTGGGTCGAAATGTGTGACAATCCAATGCATTTGACTTATTGTAAGAGTTCGGGATGAATTTGGAGTGTTTAGACAACACTTAAACCCGTTTTATCCCAAAACAGGCTTAAACCGAGAAAACAGGCTAAAACCAAGAGAAAACATTGATTCGAAGCTGTAAACAGCTGTGTTACTCTTTCTAGGGTCAAAATATGTAACAATCCAATGCATATGACTAATTATAAGAGTTCGGGTTGAATTTGGAGTGTGTAGACACCATTTATACCCATTTTGTCCCAAAACATGCTTAAAACGAGAAAACAGGCTAAAACCGAGAAAACATTAATTCGAAGCAGTAAACAGCTTTGTTTGTGTTTCTTGGGTCAAAATATGTGACAATCCAATGCATTTGACTTATTGTAAGAGTTCGGAATGAATTTGGAGTGTTTAGAAACTTATACCCATTTTGTCCCAAAACAGGCTTAAAACGAGAAAACAGGCTAAAACCGAGAAAACATTAATTCGAAGCAGTAAACAGCTTTTTGTGTTTCTTGGGTCAAAATGTGTGACAATCCAATGCATTTGACTTATTGTAAGAGTTCGGGATGAATTTGGAGTGTTTAGACAACACTTAAAGCCGTTTCATCCCAAACCAGGCTTAAACCGAGAAAACATTGATTCGAAGCAGTAAACAGCCTTGTTACTCTTTCTAGGGTCAAAATATGTAACAATCTAATGCATTTGACTAATTATAAGAGTTCGGGTTGAATTTGGAGTGTTTAGACACACTTATACCCATTTTGTCCCGAAACAGGCTAAAACCAAGAAAACATTGATTCGAAGCAGTAAACAGCTTTGTTACTGTTTCTAGGGTCAGAATGTGTGACAATCCAATGCATTTGACTAATTGTAAGAGTTCGGGATGAATTTGGAGTGTTTAGACAACACTTAAACCCGTTTTTTATCCCAAAACAAGCTTAAACCGAGAAAACAGGCTAAAACAAGAGAAAACATTGATTCGAAGCAGTAAACAGCTTTGTTACTCTTTCTAGGGTCAAAATATGTAACAATCCAATGCATTTGACTAATTATAAGAGTTCGGGTTGAATTTGGAGTGTTTAGACACCACTTATACCCATTTTGTCCCAAAACATGCTTAAAACGAGAAAACAGGCTAAAACCGAGAAAACATTAATTCGAAGCAGTAAACAGCTTTGTTTGTGTTTCTTGGGTCAAAAAGTGTGACAATCCAACGCATTTGACTTATTGTAAGAGTTCGGGATGAATTTGGAGTGTTTAGACAACACTTAAAGCCGTTTCATCCCAAACGAGGCTTAAACCGAGAAAACAGGCTAAAATCGAGAAAACATTGATTTGAAGCAGTAAACAGCTTTGTTACTCTTTCTAGGGTCAAAATATGTAACAATCCAATGCATTTGACTAATTATAAGAGTTCGGGTTGAATTTGGAGTGTTTAGACAACACTTATACCCATTTTGTCCCAAAACATGCTTAAAACGAGAAAACAGGCTAAAACCGAGAAAACATTAATTCGAAGCAGTAAACAGCTTTGTTTGTGTTTCTTGGGTCAAAATGTGTGACAATCCAATGCATTTGACTTATTGTAAGAGTTCGGGATGAATTTGGAGTGTTTAGACAACACTTAAAGCCGTTTCATCCCAAACAGGCTTAAACCGAGAAAACAGGCTAAAACCGAGAAAACATTGATTCGAAGCAGTAAACAGCCTTGTTACTCTTTCTAGGGTCAAAATATGTAACAATCTAATGCATTTGACTAATTATAAGAGTTCGGGTTGAATTTGGAGTGTTTAGACAAGACTTATACCCATTTTGTCCCAAAACATGCTTAAAACGAGAAAACAGGCTAAAACCGAGAAAACATTAATTCGAAGCAGTAAACAGCTTTGTTTGGTGTTTCTTGGGTCAAAATGTGTGACAATCCAATGCATTTGACTTATTGTAAGAGTTCGGAATGAATTTGGAGTGTTTAGAAAGCACTTATACCCATTTTGTCCCAAAAGGCTTAAAACGAGAAAACAAGCTAAAACCGAGAAAACATTAATTCGAAGCAGTAAACAGCTTTGTTTGTGTTTCTTGGGTCAAAAAGTGTGACAATCCAATGCATTTGACTTATTGTAAGAGTTCGGGATGAATTTGGAGTGTTTAGACAACACTTAAACCCGTTTCATCCCAAACAGGCTTAAACCGAGAAAACAGGCTAAAGTCGAGAAAACATTGATTCGAAGCTGTAAACAGCTGTGTTACTCTTTCTAGGGTCAAAATATGTAACAATCCAATGCATTTGACTAATTATAAGAGTTCGGGTTGAATTTGGAGTGTTTAGACACCACTTATACCCATTTTGTCCCAAAACATGCTTAAAACGAGAAAACAGGCTAAAACCGAGAAAACATTAATTCGAAGCAGTAAACAGCTTTGTTTGTGTTTCTTGGGTCAAAAAGTGTGACAATCCAATGCATTTGACTTATTGTAAGAGTTCGGGATGAATTTGGAGTGTTTAGACAACACTTAAAGCCGTTTCATCCCAAACGAGGCTTAAACCGAGAAAACAGGCTAAAACCGAGAAAACATTGATTCGAAGCAGTAAACAGCCTTGTTACTCTTTCTAGGGTCAAAATATGTAACAATCTAATGCATTTGACTAATTATAAGAGTTCGGGTTGAATTTGGAGTGTTTAGACAAGACTTATACCCATTTTGTCCCAAAACATGCTTAAAACGAGAAAACAGGCTAAAACCGAGAAAACATTAATTCGAAGCAGTAAACAGCTTTGTTTACTGTTTCTTGGGTCAAAATATGTGACAATCCAATGCATTTGACTTATTGTAAGAGTTCGGAATGAATTTGGAGTGTTTAGAAACACTTATACCCATTTTGTCCCAAAAAAGGCTTAAAACGAGAAAACAGGCTAAAACCGAGAAAACATTAATTCGAAGCAGTAAACAGCTTTTTTGTGTTTCTTGGGTCAAAATGTGTGACAATCCAATGCATTTGACTTATTGTAAGAGTTCGGGATGAATTTGGAGTGTTTAGACAACACTTAAACCCGTTTCATCCCAAACCAGGCTTAAACCGAGAAAACAGGCTAAAACCGAGAAAACATTGATTCGAAGCAGTAAACAGCTTGTTACTCTTTCTAGGGTCAAAATATGTAACAATCCAATGCATTTGACTAATTATAAGAGTTCGGGTTGAATTTGGAGTGTTTAGACACCACTTATACCCATTTTGTCCCAAAACATGCTTAAAACGAGAAAACAGGCTAAAACCGAGAAAACATTAATTCGAAGCAGTAAACAGCTTTGTTTGTGTTTCTTGGGTCAAAATGTGTGACAATCCAATGCATTTGACTTATTGTAAGAGTTCGGGATGAATTTGGAGTGTTTAGACAACACTTAAAGCCGTTTCATCCCAAACAGGCTTAAACCGAGAAAACAGGCTAAAACCGAGAAAACATTGATTCGAAGCAGTAAACAGCCTTGTTACTCTTTCTAGGGTCAAAATATGTAACAATCTAATGCATTTGACTAATTATAAGAGTTCGGGTTGAATTTGGAGTGTTTAGACAACACTTATACCCATTTTATCCCAAAACATGCTTAAAACGAGAAAACAGGCTAAAACCGAGAAAACATTAATTCGAAGCAGTAAACAGCTTTGTTACTGTTTCTAGGGTCAAAATATGTGACAATCCAATGCATTTGACTAATTGTAAGAGTTCGGGATGAATTTGGAGTGTTTAGACAACACTTATACCCATTTTGTCCCAAAACAGGCTTAAAACGAGAAAACAGGCTAAAACCGAGAAAACATTAATTCGAAGCAGTAAACAGCTTTTTGTGTTTCTTGGGTCAAAATGTGTGACAATCCAATGCATTTGACTTATTGTAAGAGTTCGGGATGAATTTGGAGTGTTTAGACAACACTTAAAGCCGTTTCATCCCAAACCAGGCTAAAACCGAGAAAACATTGATTCGAAGCAGTAAACAGCCTTGTTACTCTTTCTAGGGTCAAAATATGTAACAATCTAATGCATTTGACTAATTATAAGAGTTCGGGTTGAATTTGGAGTGTTTAGACAACACTTATACCCATTTTGTCCCAAACAGGCTAAAACCGAGAAAACATTGATTCGAAGCAGTAAACAGCTTTGTTACTGTTTCTAGGGTCAGAATGTGTGACAATCCAATGCATTTGACTAATTGTAAGAGTTCGGGATGAATTTGGAGTGTTTAGACAACACTTAAACCCGTTTAATTTATCCCAAAACAGGCTTAAACCGAGAAAACAGGCTAAAACATTGATTCGAAGCAGTAAACAGCCTTGTTACTCTTTCTAGGGTCAAAATATGTAACAATCCAATGCATTTGACTAATTATAAGAGTTCGGGTTGAATTTGGAGTGTTTAGACACCACTTATACCCATTTTGTCCCAAAACATGCTTAAAACGAGAAAACAGGCTAAAACCGAGAAAACATTAATTCGAAGCAGTAAACAGCTTTGTTTGGTGTTTCTTGGGTCAAAATATGTGACAATCCAATGCATTTGACTTATTGTAAGAGTTCGGAATGAATTTGGAGTGTTTAGAAAGCACTTATACCCATTTTGTCCCAAAAAAGGCTTAAAACGAGAAAACAGGCTAAAACCGAGAAAACATTAATTCGAAGCAGTAAACAGCTTTTTTGTGTTTCTTGGGTCAAAATGTGTGACAATCCAATGCATTTGACTTATTGTAAGAGTTCGGGATGAATTTGGAGTGTTTAGACAACACTTAAACCCGTTTCATCCCAAACCAGGCTTAAACCGAGAAAACATTGATTCGAAGCAGTAAACAGCCTTGTTACTCTTTCTAGGGTCAAAATATGTAACAATCTAATGCATTTGACTAATTATAAGAGTTCGGGTTGAATTTGGAGTGTTTAGACACCACTTATACCCATTTTGTCCCGAAACTGGATAAAACCAAGAAAACATTGATTCGAAGCAGTAAACAGCTTTGTTACTGTTTATAGGGTCAGAATGTGTGACAATCCAATGCATTTGACTAATTGTAAGAGTTCGGGATGAATTTAGAGTGGTTAGACAACACTTAAACCCGTTTAATTTATCCCAAAACAAGCTTAAACCGAGAAAACAGGCTAAAACAAAGAGAAAACATTGATTCGAAGCTGTAAACAGCTGTGTTACTCTTTCTAGGGTCAAAATATGTAACAATCCAATGCATTTGACTAATTATAAGAGTTCGGGTTGAATTTGGAGTGTTTAGACACCACTTATACCCATTTTGTCCCAAAACATGCTTAAAACGAGAAAACAGGCTAAAACCGAGAAAACATTAATTCGAAGCAGTAAACAGCTTTTTTGTGTTTCTTGGGTCAAAATGTGTGACAATCAAATGCATTTGACTTATTGTAAGAGTTCGGGATGAATTTGGAGTGTTTAGACAACACTTAAAGCCGTTTCATCCCAAACCAGGCTTAAACCGAGAAAACATTGATTCGAAGCAGTAAACAGCCTTGTTACTCTTTCTAGGGTCAAAATATGTAACAATCTAATGCATTTGACTAATTATAAGAGTTCGGGTTGAATTTGGAGTGTTTAGACACCACTTATACCCATTTTGTCCCGAAACAGGATAAAACCGAGAAAACATTGATTCGAAGCAGTAAACAGCTTTGTTACTGTTTATAGGGTCAGAATGTGTGACAATCCAATGCATTTGACTAATTGTAAGAGTTCGGGATGAATTTAGAGTGGTTAGACAACACTTAAACCCGTTTAATTTATCCCAAAACAAGCTTAAACCGAGAAAACAGGCTAAAACATTGATTCGAAGCTGTAAACAGCTGTGTTACTCTTTCTAGGGTCAAAATATGTAACAATCCAATGCATTTGACTAATTATAAGAGTTCGGGTTGAATTTGGAGTGTTTAGACACCACTTATACCCATTTTGTCCCAAAACATGCTTAAAACGAGAAAACAGGCTAAAACCGAGAATACATTAATTCGAAGCAGTAAACAGCTTTGTTTGTGTTTCTTGGGTCAAAAAGTGTGACAATACAACGCATTTGACTTATTGTAAGAATTCAGGATGAATTTGGAGTGTTTAGACAACACTTAAGGCCGTTTCATCCCAAACGAGGCTTAAACCGAGAAAACAGGCTAAAATCGAGAAAACATTGATTTGAAGCAGTAAACAGCCTTGTTACTCTTTCTAGGGTCAAAATATGTAACAATCTAATGCATTTGACTAATTATAAGAGTTCGGGTTGAATTTGGAGTGTTTAGACAAGACTTATACCCATTTTATCCCAAAACATGCTTAAAACGAGAAAACAGGCTAAAACCGAGAAAACATTAATTCGAAGCAGTAAACAGCTTTGTTTGGTGTTTCTTGGGTCAAAATATGTGACAATCCAATGCATTTGACTTATTGTAAGAGTTCGGAATGAATTTGGAGTGTTTAGAAAGCACTTATACCCATTTTGTCCCAAAAAAGGCTTAAAACGAGAAAACAGGCTAAAACCGAAAAAACATTAATTCGAAGCAGTAAACAGCTTTTTTGTGTTTCTTGGGTCAAAATGTGTGATAATCCAATGCATTTGACTTATTGTAAGAGTTCGGGATGAATTTGGAGTGTTTAGACAACACTTAAAGCCGTTTCATCCCAAACCAGGCTTAAACCGAGAAAACATTGATTCGACGCAGTAAACAGCCTTGTTACTCTTTCTAGGGTCAAAATATGTAACAATCTAATGCATTTGACTAATTATAAGAGTTCGGGTTGAATTTGGAGTGTTTAGACACCACTTATACCCATTTTGTCCCGAAACTGGATAAAACCAAGAAAACATTGATTCGAAGCAGTAAACAGCTTTGTTACTGTTTCTAGGGTCAGAATATGTGACAATCCAATGCATTTGACTAATTGTAAGAGTTCGGGATGAATTTAGAGTGTTTAGACAACACTTAAACCCGTTTTATCCCAAAACAGGCTTAAACCGAGAAAACAGGCTAAAACCAAGAGAAAACATTGATTCGAAGCTGTAAACAGCTGTGTTACTCTTTCTAGGGTCAAAATATGTAACAATCCAATGCATTTGACTAATTATAAGAGTTCGGGTTGAATTTGGAGTGTTTAGACACCATTTATACCCATTTTGTCCCAAAACATGCTTAAAACGAGAAAACAGGCTAAAACCGAGAAAACATTAATTCGAAGCAGTAAACAGCTTTGTTACTGTTTCTATGGTTAGAATGTGTGACAATCCAATGCATTTGACTAATTGTAAGAGTTCGGGATGAATTTGGAGTGTTTAGACAACACTTAAACCCGTTTAATTTATCCCAAAACAAGCTTAAACCGAGAAAACAGGCTAAAACAAGAGAAAACATTGATTCGAAGCTGTAAACAGCTGTGTTACTCTTTCTAGGGTCAAAATATGTAACAATCCAATGCATTTGACTAATTATAAGAGTTCGGGTTGAATTTGGAGTGTTTAGACACCACTTATACCCATTTTGTCCCAAAACATGCTTAAAACGAGAAAACAGGCTAAAACCGAGAAAACATTAATTCGAAGCAGTAAACAGCTTTTTGTGTTTCTTGGGTCAAAATGTGTGACAATCAAATGCATTTGACTTATTGTAAGAGTTCGGGATGAATTTGGAGTGTTTAGACAACACTTAAAGCCGTTTCATCCCAAACCAGGCTTAAACCGAGAAAACATTGATTCGAAGCAGTAAACAGCCTTGTTACTCTTTCTAGGGTCAAAATATGTAACAATCTAATGCATTTGACTAATTATAAGAGTTCGGGTTGAATTTGGAGTGTTTAGACACCACTTATACCCATTTTGTCCCAAAACAGGCTAAAACCGAGAAAACATTGATTCGAAGCAGTAAACAGCTTTGTTACTGTTTATAGGGTCAGAATGTGTGACAATCCAATGCATTTGACTAATTGTAAGAGTTCGGGATGAATTTGGAGTGTTTAGACAACACTTAAACCCGTTTTATTCCAAAACAGGCTTAAACCGAGAAAACAGGCTAAAACCAAGAAAACATTGATTCGAAGCTGTAAACAGCTGTGTTACTCTTTCTAGGGTCAAAATATGTAACAATCCAATGCATTTGACTAATTATAAGAGTTCGGTTGAATTTGGAGTGTTTAGACACCACTTATACCCATTTTGTCCCGAAACAGGCTAAAACCGAGAAAACATTGATTCGAAGCAGTAAACAGCTTTGTTACTGTTTATAGGGTCAGAATGTGTGACAATCCAATGCATTTGACTAATTGTAAGAGTTCGGGATGAATTTGGAGTGTTTAGACAACACTTAAACCCGTTTAATTTATCCCAAAACAAGCTTAAACCGAGAAAACAGGCTAAAACCGAGAAAACATTGATTCGAAGCAGTAAACAGCCTTGTTACTCTTTCTAGGGTCAAAATATGTCACAATCCAATGCATTTGACTAATTATAAGAGTTCGGGTTGAATTTGGAGTGTTTAGACACCATTTATACCCATTTTGTCCCAAAACATGCTTAAAACGAGAAAACAGGCTAAAACCGAGAAAACATTAATTCGAAGCAGTAAACAGCTTTGTTTGGTGTTTCTTGGGTCAAAATATGTGACAATCCAATGCATTTGACTTATTGTAAGAGTTCGGAATGAATTTGGAGTGTTTAGAAACACTTATACCCATTTTGTCCCAAAAAAGGCTTAAAACGAGAAAACAGGCTAAAACCGAGAAAACATTAATTCGAAGCAGTAAACAGCTTTGTTTGTGTTTCTTGGGTCGAAATGTGTGACAATCCAATGCATTTGACTTATTGTAAGAGTTCGGGATGAATTTGGAGTGTTTAGACAACACTTAAAGCCGTTTCATCCCAAACGAAACTTAAACCGAGAAAACAGGCTAAAACCGAGAAAACATTGATTTGAAGCAGTAAACAGCCTTGTTACTCTTTCTAGGGTCAAAATATGTAACAATCTAATGCATTTGACTAATTATAAGAGTTCGGGTTGAATTTGGAGTGTTTAGACAAGACTTATACCCATTTTGTCCCAAAACATGCTTAAAACGAGAAAACAGGCTAAAACCGAGAAAACATTAATTCGAAGCAGTAAACAGCTTTGTTTGGTGTTTCTTGGGTCAAAATGTGTGACAATCCAATGCATTTGACTTATTGTAAGAGTTCGGAATGAATTTGGAGTGTTTAGAAAGCACTTATACCCATTTTGTCCCAAAAAAGGCTTAAAACGAGAAAACAGGCTAAAACCGAGAAAACATTAATTCGAAGCAGTAAACAGCTTTTTTGTGTTTCTTGGGTCAAAATGTGTGATAATCAAATGCATTTGACTTATTGTAAGAGTTCGGGATGAATTTGGAGTGTTTAGACAACACTTAAAGCCGTTTCATCCCAAACCAGGCTTAAACCGAGAAAACATTGATTCGAAGCAGTAAACAGCCTTGTTACTCTTTCTAGGGTCAAAATATGTAACAATCTAATGCATTTGACTAATTATAAGAGTTCGGGTTGAATTTGGAGTGTTTAGACACCACTTATACCCATTTTGTCCCGAAACAGGCTAAAACCGAGAAAACATTGATTCGAAGCAGTAAACAGCTTTGTTACTGTTTATAGGGTCAGAATGTGTGACAATCCAATGCATTTGACTAATTGTAAGAGTTCGGGATGAATTTAGAGTGTTTAGACAACACTTAAACCCGTTTTATCCCAAAACAGGCTTAAACCGAGAAAACAGGCTAAAACCAAGAGAAAACATTGATTCGAAGCTGTAAACAGCTGTGTTACTCTTTCTAGGGTCAAAATATGTAACAATCCAATGCATTTGACTAATTATAAGAGTTCGGGTTGAATTTGGAGTGTTTAGACACCATTTATACCCATTTTGTCCCAAAACATGCTTAAAACGAGAAAACAGGCTAAAACCGAGAAAACATTAATTCGAAGCAGTAAACAGCTTTGTTACTGTTTCTATGGTTAGAATGTGTGATAATCCAATGTATTTGACTAATTGTAAAAGTTCGGGATGAATTAAGAGTGTTTAGACAACACTTAAACCCATTTCATCCCAAAACAGGCTTAAACCTAGAAAACAGGCTAAAACCGAGAAAACATTGATTCGAAGCAGTAAACAGCTTTGTTTGTGTTTCTTTGTAAGTGGTGTCTAAACACTCCAAATTCATTCCGAACTCTTACAATAAGTCAAATGCATTGGATTGTCAAACATTTTGACCCAAGAAACACAAACAAAGCTGTTTACTGCTTCGATTCAATGTTTTCTCGGTTTTAGCCTGTTTTCTAGGTTTAAGCCTGTTTTGGGATGAAACAGGTTTAAGTGTTGTCTAAACACTCTAAATTCATCCCGAAGTTTGAAAATTTGTCAAATACATTGGATTGTCACACCTTCTGACCCTAGAAACCGTAACAAAGCTGTTTACAGCTTCGAATCAATGTTTTCTCGGTTTTAGCCTGTTTCGGGACAAAATGGGTATAAGTGGTGTCTAAACACTCCAAATTCAACCCGAACTCTTATAATTAGTCAAATGCATTGGATTGTTATATATTTTGCCCAAGAAAGAGTGATATAGTTGTTTAAAGTTTCGAATGAATGTTTTCTCGGTTTTAGCCTGTTTTGGGATAAAACGGGTTTAAGTGTTGTCTAAACACCTCAAATTCATCCCAAACTCTTACAATTAGTCAAATGCATTGGATTGTCACACATTCTGACCCTAGAAACAGTAACAAAGCTGTTTATTGCTTCGAATCAATGTTTCCTTGGTCTTATCGTGTTTCTGGACAAAATGGGTATAAGTGTTGTCTAAACACTCCAAATTCATCCCGAACTCTTACAATAAGTCAAATGCATTGGATTGTCACACAATTTGACCCAAGAAACACAAACAAAGCTGTTTACTGCTTCGAATCAATGTTTTCTTGGTTTTAGCCTGTTTTCTAGGTTTAATCCTGTTTTGGGATGAAACGGGTTTAAGTGTTGTCTAAACACTCTAAATTCATCCCGAAATTTTACAATTAGTCAAATACATTGGATTATCACACATTCTAACCATAGAAACAGTAACAAAGCTTTTAATAGCTTTGAATCAATGTTTTCTCGGTTTTAGCCTGTTTGGGGACAAAATGGGTATAAGTGGTGTCTAAACACTCCAAATTCATTCCGAACTCTTACAATAAGTCAAATACATTGGATTGTCACACATTTTGACCCAAGAAACACCAAACAAAGCTGTTTACTGCTTCGAATTAATGTTTTCTTGGTTTTAGCCTGTTTTCTCGTTTTAAGCATGTTTTGGGACAAAATGGGTATAAGTATTGTCTAAACACTCCAAATTCAACCCGAACTCTTATAATTAGTCAAATTCATTAGATTGTTACATATTTTGACACTAGAAAGAGTAACAAGGCTGTTTACTGCTTCGAATCAATATTTTCTCGGTTTTAGCCAGTTTTCTCGGGTTAAGCCTGTTTTGGAATGAAACGGGTTTAAGTGTTGTCTAAACACTCCAAATTCATCCTAAAATCTTACAATTAGTCAAATGCATTGGATTGTCACACATTCTGACCCTAGAAACAGTAACAAAGCTGTTTACTGCTTCGAATCAATGTGTTCACGGTTTTAGCCTGTTTCGGGACAAAATCGGTGTAAGTGGTGTCTAAACCCTCCAAATTCATTTCGAACTCTTACAATAAGTCAAATGCATTGGTTTGTCACACATTTTGACCCAAAAAACACAAAAAAAGGTGTTTACTGCTTCAAATTAATGTTTTCTCGGTTTTCGCCTGTTTTCTCGTTTTAAGCCTGTTTTGGGACAAAATGGGTATAAGTGTTGTCTAACCACTCCAAATTCAACCCAAACTCTTATAATTTGTCAAATGCATTAGATTGTTATATATTTTTACCCTAGAAAGAGTAACAAAGCTGTTTACTGCTTCAAATCAATGTTTTCTCGGTTTTAGCCTGTTTTTTCGGTTTAAGCCTTTTTCGAATGAAACGGGTTTAAGTGTTGTCTAAACACTCCATATTCATCCCAAAATCTTACAATTAGTCAAATGCATTGGATTATCACACATTCTGACCCTAGAAACAGTAACAAAGCTGTTTACTGCTTCGAATCAATGTTTTCACGGTTTTAGCCTGTTTCGGGACAAAATCGGTGTAAGTGGTGTCTAAACACTCCAAATTCATTTCGAACTCTTACAATAAGTCAAATGCATTGGTTTGTCACACATTTTGACCCAAAAAACACAAACAAAGGTGTTTACTGCTTCAAATTAATGTTTTCTCGGTTTTCGCCTGTTTTCTCGTTTTAAGCCTGTTTTGGGACAAAATGGGTATAAGTGTTGTCTAACCACTCCAAATTCAACCCAAACTCTTATAATTTGTCAAATGCATTAGATTGTTACATATTTTTACCCTAGAAAGAGTAACAAAGCTGTTTACTGCTTCAAATCAATGTTTTCTCGGTTTTAGCCTGTTTTTTCGGTTTAAGCCTTTTTCGAATGAAACGGGTTTAAGTGTTGTCTAAACTTTCCATATTCATCCCAAAATCTTACAGTTAGTCAAATGCATTGGATTGTCACACATTCTGACCCTAGAAACAGTAACAAAGCTGTTTACTGCTTCGAATCAATGTTTTCACGGTTTTAGCCTGTTTCGGGTCAAAATGGGTATAAGTGGTGTCTAAACACTCCAAATTCAACCCGAACTAACCCGAACTATTGTAATTAGTCATATGCATTGGATTATTACATATTTTGACCCTAGAAAGAGTAACATAGCTGTTTACAGCTTCGAATCAATGTGTTCTCTTGGTTTTAGCCTGTTTTCTTGGTTTAAGCCTGTTTTGGGATAAAACGGGTTTAAGTGTTGTCTAAACACTCCAAATTTATCCCGAACTCTTACAATTAGTCAAATGCATTGGATTGTCACACATTCTGACCCTAGAAACAGTAACAAAGCTGTTTACTGCTTTGAATCAATGTTTTCTTTTTTTTAGCCTGTGTCGGGAAAAAATGGGTATAAGTGGTGTCTAAACACTCCAAATTCATTCCGAACTCTTACAATAAGTCAAATACATTGGATTGTCACACATTTTGACCCAAGAAACACCAAACAAAGCTGTTTACTGCTTCGAATTAATGTTTTCTTGGTTTTAGCCTGTTTTTTCGTTTTAAGCATGTTTTGGGACAAAATGGGTATAAGTCTTGTCTAAACACTCCAAATTCAACCCGAACTCTTATAATTAGTCAAATGCATTGGATTGTTACATATTTTGACCCTAGAAAGAGTAACACAGCTGTTTACAGCTTCGAATCAATGTTTTCTCTTGGTTTTAGCCTGTTTTCTTGGTTTAAGCCTCTTTTGGGATAAAACGGGTTTAAGTGTTGTCTAAACACTCCAAATTCATTCTGAACTCTTACAATTAGTCAAATGCATTGGATTGTCACACATTCTGACCCTATAAACAGTAACAAAGCTGTTTACTGCTTCGAATCAATGTTTTCACGGTTTTAGCCTGTTTCAGGACAAAATGGGTATAAGTGGTGTCTAAACACTCCAAATTCAACCCGAACTATTTTAATTAGTCATATGCATTGGATTATTACATATTTTGGGACAAAATGGGTATAAGTTGTTAGTTTAAGCGGAAGTAAAGAGGAGTACTCGAGGAAGAGAGAGTGAAATCGGCAATAGGAATAAGAGAAACATAGGATTCTATTAGTATATCATGTTACAAGGTGGCTGCAAGCCTTTTTATGGGGACAAACATTAGGGCTACTCCCTCATGTGAGACATACAAGTTGGATAGGGACATAAGGAGAGAGACACACTAATCCCCAAGGTGAAAGCGACCTCACTTGGTCTCCCACAAAGGTACAAACACGTGACTACCTTCTTCTTTCTCTTCTAACGGCTATAAGGTAGTTTTCGATCCTTCTAATGGGCTTTAGGTCTTTGTGGTCTCCTCTTTACTCCATGGGACATGATAAGATCCGGCCCTTTACCTAACTCGTACGGATGGCCCTTGTACGGACGGCCCTTGTTCCTCACTCGTACGGACGGACACCTCCTATCTTATGGTCCTACTCAAATACTCCCCCTCAAGCTTAGCCGAATGCAATGGCTAAGCTTGGAACCCGTGAAGGATCACCTCGTTAAAAACCTTAGCCTAGAAAACCTCATGGGACAAAACTATGTTAAGGAAAAGAGTGTGATCTCCACGAGTTAGGTGAGTGACCTACGGCCGTGTAGGATCTACAAGTCCCAGCTTCTTATGAATGTACTCACAACTTGGGGACTCGCAGCCTTGGTGAAGATGTCCGCTAACTGATCTTGACTTGGAGTGTGACATGGTAGGACCACTCCTTCTTCAATCTTTTCCCTAACCTTGTGACAATCTACCTCAATGTGTTTGGTTCTCTCATGGAATACTGAATTTGTGGCAATATGTATTGCGGCATTGTTGTCACAATGCATGGTGATTGGCTTTTCAGATTCAACTCCAAGGTCCTTAAGAAGTGCTTTGAGCCAGGTCAGTTCGTTGGTGAGCTTCTTCATGGCCCTATATTCGGACTCAGCACTCGAGCAAGACACAACCTTTTGCTTCTTTGACGTCCAGGTCACAAGATTACCACCAAGAAACGTGCAATACCCCGTTGTCGACCTCCTGTCCATTGTATCTCCAGCGTAGTCGGCGTCGCAATATCCTACCAGCTCCGTGTTATCGTTCTTACCCATCCAGATACCCTAGCCGGGACTCCCCTTTAGGTAGCAAAGAATTCTCTCTACCGTGTACCAATCGAAGTTTGTTGGTGCGTTCATATGTTGGCTAACTTGGTTCACCGCGTAACATAGATCCGGTCTGGTGATCGTAAGGTAGATCAACTTGCCCACAAGCCTACGATATCTCCCCGCATCCTCATATGGCTCAGCCAGCTTATTAAGCGAAGTATTCGGCATGTTCTTCATCTCCCCCTTTTGCTTGACCTGGTAGCCTTCCTCAAGTGGTGTAGAGACAGGTTTAGCACCAAGCTTACCGGTTTCTCGGAGAAGATCAAGAGTATACTTCCGTTGAGAGAGAAACAACCCCTCCGGAGAGCGAGAGATTTCGATCCCAAGGAAGTATTTGAGCTCCCCAAGATCCTTAATATCAAAGGCGGAGTGAAGAAGAGCTTTAGTGGTAGATATCCCTTCTTTATCATCACCCGAGATGATGATGTCATCAACGTATACAAGGACCACCACACGACCACTGGCAGTACGAAGAGTGAAGAGCGTGTGGTCCGCCTCAGACCGCTTGAAACCATTGGTGCGGAGCGTGGAGCTAAGTTTGTGATACCACGCCCTAGGGGATTGTTTCAAGCCATAGATGGCCTTGCGAAGCCGAAGGACCTTCCCCTGGGCAACTATATCCTCCAAGCCCGGAGGAGGGTGCATGTAGACCTCTTCTTCAAGCTCCCCCTGAAGGAAAGCATTCTTGACGTCCATCTGCCATAAGTCCCAAGACAAATTGGTGGCAAGGGAAAGGACAACACGAACAGTGTGGAGTTTCGCAACAGGGGCAAACATATCCGTATAATCTGTGCCATACGTTTGTGTAAAACCGCGAGCAACTAGACGAGCCTTATATCTCTCCACATCCCCATTGCTTAGATATTTGATTGTGAACACCCATTTGGACCTGACAGCTTTCTTGCCTTTGGGAAGATCCGCCTCGTCCCAAGTATGGTTTCGGATCATGGCCCCAGTCTCATCATCCACCGCATCTAACCACTCCTTGTATTCCTTAGCTTCATCGTAAGTTTGAGGGACAAACCGAGCATCGATCTTGGTGAGAAACGCACCATGGTCCGGAGGAACAAGGTCAAGCGAACACACAGCTTGAATAGGGTGAGCCACAGCTTGATTATTATAATAAACCCGTTTTTCCTTCCAGGTAGATGGATGAAATTTGAGTCGTTCACTGCGTCGAGGAGGGGGCACGGTCGGGTCATGTGAAGGAGCATCAGTGTCAGTGCTTGTGGGATTATTATCGTCATGGTCTGGCTCCGCAAGAGTGTCATTAAGTGAATTTACAAACGGCTCGTGAACATGAGTCGATGTTTGGACATGAGTTGGTTCTTCCTCTTCGATAGGAGATGTAGAAGGCTCATGGATAGTCTGATCGGTGTTGCCCTGTTCAGTGGAGCTCGATGGTGCGGTAATGCCGAGATGGTTCAGTAGAAACTGCAAGTTGGTCGCCCGATCAGAATGAGATTGAGGTAAGTCTTTCAGGCTGTTCCAGTCCTTCTTCT
Source organism: Camelina neglecta (assembly GCA_023864065.1). NCBI lineage: Eukaryota > Viridiplantae > Streptophyta > Magnoliopsida > Brassicales > Brassicaceae > Camelina > Camelina neglecta. The sequence goes on from JALDXE010000070.1 coordinate 19,315, forward strand.
CGTAATATCCTTGTTGTTCATGGAACTTCACGTCTCGTGAGATAAGCATGCGGCCAGTAGTAGGATCATAGCATTTATACCCCTTTTGACTTGTTGAATAACCAATGAACATGCATTTTGTGCTTTTGGCGTCGAGTTTGTTCCTTTGTTCACCTAGTACCAAAACAAAGCACACGCAACCGAAGACGCGTAAGTGATCCACAGAAGGTTTAAAACTATTGAGTACCTCATATGGTGATCTATCTTGTAGAACTTTCGTCGGTGTCCTATTGATTAAGTAACATGCGGTCATCACGGCATCTCCCCAAAACCTCTTGGTGACATTAGTGTGGAACATCATTGATCTCGCCACCTCCATAAGATGCCGGTTCTTCCTCTCGGCTACACCATTCTGTTGGGGCGTATAGGGACAGCTTGTTTGTTGAAGTATGCCATGCTTTGCTAAATGTGCTTTAAGTTTGTGGCTTGTGTATTCTCCTCCATTATCTGATCTTAGTACCTTTATTTTAGCATTGAAGTGATTAGTGACATAATTCTGAAAGTTAACAAATGCATCATAAACTCTATCCTTAGAAGGTAACAAGGTAAGCCATGTGTACTTAGATTTTTCATCAATAAAAGTCACAAAATACTTGTTATTATCTCTAGACAGGCAAGGAGAGGTCCACACATCAGAATGCACTAAATCAAAGCAATGTTCATAAATAGTAGTGGATTTAGGAAAGATAGACTTGCAATGTTTACCAAGAATACAAGACTCACAATTTGAATTATCAAAAACAACATTAGGCAACATTAATTCAAGGGCTCTAGAGTGAGGATGGCCTAATCTAGCATGCCAAACATCACTTGAAATACAACTAAGATTCGATATAAGAGAAAACAAGTTTGAGGGATTTGATGTAGTTTTCTCTAGGACATAGAGATCTCCCCTAACATCTCCTTCTCCAAGAGTCTTTCCAGTCTCAATATCCTGAAAATGTACACTGTTAGGACCAAAGATAGTGTAACAATTTAAATCATTAGTGGCTCTCTTAACCGATAAAAGGTTAGAAGTAAAGGTAGGCATAAAGAAAGCTTTTGAATTCTTATCAAACAATTTCAAGTCTCCTATGCCCTTAACTGGTATTCGGTCCCCATTAGCAATAATAACATTACCTACAGCCGGTTTTATGTTGTGTATCAGACTAGGGTTACTTATCATATGGTGAGAAGCACCTGAGTCAACAACAAGAGCTTTACTAGGCTGTGAGGCAAAGAAAGTGGTACCAGAATCCTTTAGCGCGGCAATGGACTTGATGAGAGCCTCTAGGTCTGATTTCCTCACAAGATCTCCGAATGACGCCGCCATGGCCGTGGCCGCCGCCCCTCCTTGGTTCGTCGCACTAGCGCCTTGGCCGCTTGACCCTTCTTGCGAGAGATTGGCTTTGAACTTGGCCGGCTTGAGATGAGGATGAAGGATCCAGCACTTGTCCTTCACATGGCCTCTCTTCTTGCAATGGTCGCATACCACCACTCTCCGGTCCTCATGCTTGTAAACCCCCTTGTTGGCCATGGCCAAATCTTCCTTCCCACAAAAGAGACCAAGAGAGCCTTGTTCCTTTTGTACTTGAGAGCACACATCTTCAAGGGTAGGGAGCTTGTCTCCACGAAGAATATGCTTGATAAGATCATTGAACGCCGGGTTGAGGGTGAGTAGAAGACCAAAGACTTTGTCTTGCTCCTTTTTTTCATTGAGGATGGCCGGATCGATGGTGCTTGGTCGGAGCATCTCGAGTTCGGCCCAAAGTGACCTGAACTTCCCAAAATGCTTTGTAAACTCCAAGTCTTCTTGGTGGAGGCAGTTGATGGCCTTCTTAACTTCAAATACTCGGGTTAAGTTGGTCACATTACCATATACATTCGCAAGCGTCTCCCATAGCTCCTTGGCCGTCTCGCAATATGAGTATGCCTCAAGGATTGGTGCGTCAAGCGAGTTCTGGAGAATGGCAAGCACGGTCTGATCTTCTTGGAACCACTTGGTCTCCTTTTCGAGTTCAGCCTCCTTGTCTTCTTCCTTTCCTTCTTTACCGTCGTCTTTAATGGCTTTCTTGGGAGTTGGTCTGTTTCGATGTGAATCCATAGCCCCGGCCACTAAGCGCAGTCTTCGTGGTTCTTTTCCACAACAAGTAGTTAGCCCCTTTTAGGACCACCGGTGTAACAATCGGTTTGGAGGTATCCATAAGAATGGTTTGCAAGATAGAGAGATGAGTTTAAACTGATGTAACTTGAGTAGCGAGAGTAGTGACAAGAGTATAAAGAGAATAGAGAGTATAGAGAAGCGAAGACTGAGTTTAGAGAATAGGGAATCGAGAAACTTGCTCTGATACCATGTTAGTTTAAGCGGAAGTAAAGAGGAGGACTCGAGGAAGAGAGAGTGAAATCGGCAATAGGAATAAGAGAAACATAGGATTCTATTAGTATATCATGTTACAAGGTGGCTGCAAGCCTTTTTATGGGGACAAACATTAGGGCTACTCCCTCATGTGAGACATACAAGTTGGATAGGGACATAAGGAGAGAGACACACTAATCCCCAAGGTGAAAGCGACCTCACTTGGTCTCCCACAAAGGTACAAACACGTGACTAACTTCTTCTTTCTCTTCTAACGGCTATAAGGTAGTTTTCGATCCTTCTAATGGGCTTTAGGTCTTTGTGGTCTCCTCTTTACTCCATGGGACATGATAAGATCCGGCCCTTTACCTAACTCGTACGGATGGCCCTTGTACGGACGGCCCTTGTTCCTCACTCGTACGGACGGACACCTCCTATCTTATGGTCCTACTCAATACCAAATTCATTCCGAACTCTTACAATAAGTCAAATGCATTGGATTGTCACACATTTTGACACTAGAAAGAGTAACAAAGCTTTTTACTGCTTCGAACTAATGTTTTCTCGGTTTTAGCCTGTATTCTCGTTTTAAGCCTGTTTTGGGACAAAATGGGTATAAGTGTTGTCTAAACACTCCAAATTCATTCCGAACTCTTACAATAAGTCAAATGCATTGGATTGTCACACATTTTGACCCTAGAAAGAGTAACATAGCTTTTTACTGCTTTGAATCAATGTTTTCTCGGTTTTAGCCTGTTTTCTTGGTTTAAGCCTGTTTTGGAATGAAACGGGTTTAAGTGTTGTCTAAACACTCCATATTCATCCCGAACTCTTACAATTAGTCAAATGCATTGGATTGTCACACATTTTGACCCAAGAAACAGTAACAAAGCTGTTTACTGCTTCGAATCAATGTTTTCTCGGTTTTAGCCTGTTTCGGGACAAAATCGGTATATGTGGTGTCTAAACACTCCAAATTCATTCCGAACTCTTACAATAAGTCAAATGCATTGGATTGTCACACTTTTTGACCCAAGAAACACAAACAAAGCTATTTACTGCTTTGAATAAATGGTTTCTCAGTTTTAGCCTGTTTCGGGACAAAATGGGTATAAGTGGTGTCTAAACACTCCAAATTCATTCTGAACTCTTACAATAAGTCAAATGCATTGGATTGTCACACATTTTGACCCTAGAAAGAGTAACATAGCTTTTTACTGCTTTGAATCAATGTTTTCTCGGTTTTAGCCTGTTTTCTTGGTTTAAGCCTATTTTGGAATGAAAGGGGTTTAAGTGTTGTCTAAACACTCCAAATTCATCCCGAACTCTTACAATTAGTCAAATACATTGGATTGTCACACATTCTGACCCTAGGAACAGTAACAAAGCTGTTTACTGCTTCGAATCAATGTTTTCTCGGTTTTAGCCTGTTTCGGGACAAAATCGGTATATGTGGTGTCTAAACACTCCAAATTCATTCTGAACTCTTACAATAAGTCAAATGCATTGGATTGTTACACTTTTTGACCCAAGAAACACAAACAAAGCTGTTTACTGCTTTGAATTAATGTTTTCTCAGTTTTAGCCTGTTTTCTCAGTTTTAGCCTGTTTCGGGACAAAATGGGTATAAGTGGTGTCTAAACACTCCAAATTCATTTTGAACTCTTACAATAAGTCAAATGCACTGGATTGTCACACCTTTTGACCCTAGAAAGAGTAACATAGCTTTTTACTGCTTTGTATCAATGTTTTCTCGGTTTTAGCCTGTTTTCTTGGTTTAATCCTGTTTTGGGATGAAACGGGTTTAAGTGTTGTCTAAACACTCCATATTCATCCCGAACTCTTACAATTAGTCAAATGCATTGGATTGTCACACATTCTGACACTAGGAACAATAACAAAGCTGTTTACTGCTTCGAATCAATGTTTTCTCGGTTTTAGCCTGTTTCGGGACAAAATCAGTATATGTGGTGTCTAAACACTCCAAATTCGTTCCGAACTCTTATAATAAGTCAAATGCATTGGATTGTCACACATTTTGACCCAAGAAACACAAACAAAGCTGTTTACTGCTTCGAATTAATGTTTACTCAGTTGTAGCCTGTTTTCTCGTTTTAAGCCTGTTTTAGGACAAAATGGGTATAAGTCTTGTCTAAACACTCCAAATTCAACCCGAACTCTTATCATTAGTCAAATGCATTAGATTGTTACATCTTTTGACCCTAGAAAGAGTAACAAGGCTGTTTACTGCTTCGAATCAATGTTTTCTCGGTTTAAGCCTTGTTTGGGATGAAACGGCTTTAAGTGTTGTCTAAACACTCCAAATTCATTCCGAACTCTTACAATAAGTCAAATGCATTGGATTGTCACACATTTTGACCCAAGAAACACAAACAAAGCTGTTTACTGCTTCAAATTAATGTTTTCTTGCTCTTAGCCTGTTTTCTCATTTTAAGCATGTTTTCAGACAAAATGGGTATAAGTGGTGTCTAAACACTCCAAATTCAACCCGAACTCTTATAATTAGTCAAATGCATTGGATTGTGATTTTGACCTTAGAAAGAGTAACACAGCTGTTTACAGCTTCGAATCAATGTTTTCTCTTGGTTTTAGCCTGTTTTCTCGGTTTTAGCCTGTTTTGGGATAAAATGGGTTTAAGTGTTGTCTAAACACTCCAAATTCATCCCTAACTCTTACAATTAGTCAAATGCATTGGATTGTCACACATTCTGACCCTATAAACAGTAACAAAGCTGTTTACTGCTTCGAATCAATGTTTTCTCGGTTTTAGCCTGTTTTGGGACAAAATGGGTATAAGTGGTGTCTAAACACTCCAAATTCATTCCAAACTCTTACAATAAGTCAAATGCATTGGATTATCACACATTTTGACCCAAGAAGCACAAAAAAGCTGTTTACTGCTTTGAATTAATGTTTTCTCGGTTTTAGCATGTTTTCTCGTTTTAAGCCTGTTTTGGGACAAAATGGGTATAAGTGGTGTCTAAACACTCCAAATTCATTCCGAACTCTTACAATAAGTCAAATGCATTGGATTGTCACACATTTTGACCCAAGAAACACCAAACAAAGCTGTTTACTGCTTCGAATTAGTGTTTTCTCGGTTTTAGCCTGTTTTCTCATTTTAAGCATGTTTTGGGACAAAATGGGTATAAGTGGTGTCTAAACACTCCAAATTCAACCCGAACTCTTATAATTAGTCAAATGCATTGGATTGTCACACATTCTGACCCTAGAAACAGTAACAAAGCTGTTTACTGCTTCGAATCAATGTTTTCACGGTTTTAGCCTGTTTCGGGACAAAATCGGTGTAAGTAGTGTCTAAACACTCCAAATTCATTTCGAACTCTTACAATAAGTCAAATGCATTGGTTTATCAGACATTTTGACCCTAAAAACACAAACAAAGTTGTTTACTGCTTCAAATTAATGTTTTCTCGGTTTTAGCCTGTTTTCTCGTTTTAAGCATGTTTTGGGACAAAATGGGTATAAGTGGTGTCTAAACACTCCAAATTCAACCCGAACTCTTATAATTAGTCAAATACATTGGATTGTTACATATTTTGACCATAGAAAAGGTAACACAGCTTTTTACAGCTTCGAATCAATGTTTTCTCTTGGTTTTAGCCTGTTTTCTTGGTTTAAGCCTCTTTTGGGATAAAACGGGTTTAAGTGTTGTCTAAACACTCCAAATTCATCCCAAACTCTTACAATTATTCAAATGCATTGGATTATCACACATTCTGACCCTAGAAACAGTAACAAAGCTGTTTATTGCTTCGAATCAATGTTTTCTCGGTTTAAGCCTGGTTTGGGATAAAACGGCTTTAAGTGTTGTCTAAACACTCCAAATTCATCCCGAACTCTTACAATAAGTCAAATGCATTGGATTGTCACACATTTTGACCCAAGAAACACAAACAAAGCTGTTTACTGCTTCGAATTAATGTTTTCTTGGTCTTAGCCTGTTTTCTCATTTTAAGCATGTTTCGGGACAAAATGGGTATAAGTGGTGTCTAAACACTCCAAATTCAACCCGAACTCTTATCATTAGTCAAATGCATTAGATTGTTACATCTTTTGACCCTAGAAAGAGTAACAAGGCTGTTTACTGCTTCGAATCAATGTTTTCTCGGTTTAAGCCTGGTTTGGGATGAAACGCCTTTAAGTGTTGTCTAAACACTCCAAATTCATTCCGAACTCTTACAATAAGTCAAATGCATTGGATTGTCACACATTTTGACCCAAGAAACACAAACAAAGCTGTTTACTGCTTCAAATTAATGTTTTCTTGCTCTTAGCCTGTTTTCTCATTTTAAGCATGTTTTGAGACAAAATGGGTATAAGTGGTGTCTAAACACTCCAAATTCAACCCGAACTCTTATAATTAGTCAAATGCATTGGATTGTTACATATTTTGAACTTAGAAAGAGTAACACAGCTGTTTACAGCTTCGAATCAATGTTTTCTCTTGGTTTTAGCCTGTTTTCTCGGTTTTAGCCTGTTTTGGGATAAAATGGGTTTAAGTGTTGTCTAAACACTCCAAATTCATCCCTAACTCTTACAATTAGTCAAATGCATTGGATTGTCACACATTCTGACCCTATAAACAGTAACAAAGCTGTTTACTGCTTCGAATCAATGTTTTCTCGGTTTTAGCCTGTTTTGGGACAAAATGGGTATAAGTGGTGTCTAAACACTCCAAATTCATTCCAAACTCTTAAAATAAGTCAAATGCATTGGATTATCACACATTTTGACCCAAGAAGCACAAAAAAGCTGTTTACTGCTTCGAATTAATGTTTTCTCGGTTTTAGCCTGTTTTCTCGTTTTAAGCCTGTTTTGGGACAAAATGGGTATAAGTGGTGTCTAAACACTCCAAATTCATTCCGAACTCTTACAATAAGTCAAATGCATTGGATTGTCACACATTTTGACCCAAGAAACACCAAACAAAGCTGTTTACTGCTTCGAATTAGTGTTTTCTCGGTTTTAGCCTGTTTTCTCGTTTTAAGCATGTTTTGGGACAAAATGGGTATAAGTCTTGTCTAAACACTCCAAATTCAACCCGAACTCTTATCATTAGTCAAATGCATTAGATTGTTAAATATATTGACCCTAGAAAGAGTAACAAGGCTGTTTACTGCTTTGAATCAATGTTTTCTCGGTTTTAGCCTGTTTTCTCGGTTTAAGTCTTGTTTGGGATGAAACGGCTTTAAGTGTTGTCTAAACACTCCAAATTTATCCCGAACTCTTACAATAAGTCAAATGCATTGGATTGTCACACTTTTTGACCCAAGAAACACAAACAAAGCTGTTTACTGCTTCGAATTAATGTTTTCTCGGTTTTAGCCTCTTTTCTCGGTTTTAGCATGTTTCGGGACAAAATGGGTATAAGTGGTGTCTAAACACTCCAAATTCAACCCGAACTCTTATAATTAGTCAAATGCATTAGATTGTTACATATTTTGACCCTAGAAAGAGTAACAAGGCTGTTTACTGCTTCGAATCAATGTTTTCTTGGTTTTAGCCTGTTTTCTCGGTTTAAGCCTGGTTTGGTATGGAACGGCTTTAAGTGTTGTCTAAACACTCCAAATTCATCCCGAACTCTTACAATAAGTCAAATGCATTGGATTGTCACACATTTTGACCCAAGAAACACAAACAAAGCTGTTTACTGCTTCGAATTAATGTTTTCTTTGTCTTAGCCTAATTTCTCATTTTAAGCATGTTTTGGGACAAAATGGGTATAAGTGGTTTCTAAACACTCCAAATTCAACCCGAACTCTTATAATTAGTCAAATGCATTGGATTGTTACATATTTTGACCCTAGAAAGAGTAACACAGCTGTTTACAGCTTCGAATCAATGTTTTCTCTTGGTTTTAGCCTGTTTTCTCGGTTTAGCCTGTTTTGGGATAACATGGGTTTAAGTGTTGTCTAAACACTCCAAATTCATCCCTAACTCTTACAATTAGTCAAATGCATTGGATTGTCACACATTCTGACCCTATAAACAGTAACAAAGCTGTTTACTGCTTCGAATCAATGTTTTCTCGGTTTTAGCCTGTTTTGGGACAAAATGGGTATAAGTGGTGTCTAAACACTCCAAATTCATTCCAAACTCTTACAATAAGTCAAATGCATTGGATTATCACACATTTTGACCCAAGAAGCACAAAAAAGCTGTTTACTGCTTCGAATTAATGTTTTCTCGGTTTTAGCCTGTTTTCTCGTTTTAAGCCTGTTTTGGGACAAAATGGGTATAAGTGGTGTCTAAACACTCCAAATTCATTCAGAACTTTTACAATAAGTCAAATGCATTGGATTGTCACACATTTTGACCCAAGAAACACCAAACAAAGCTGTTTACTGCTTCGAATTAGTGTTTTCTCGGTTTTAGCCTGTTTTCTCATTTTAAGCATGTTTTGGGACAAAATGGGTATAAGTGGTGTCTAAACACTCCAAATTCAACCCGAACTCTTATAATTAGTCAAATGCATTGGATTGTCACACATTCTGACCCTAGAAACAGTAACAAAGCTGTTTACTGCTTCGAATCAATGTTTTCACGGTTTTAGCCTGTTTCGGGACAAAATCGGTGTAAGTAGTGTCTAAACAATAAGTCAAATGCATTGGTTTATCAGACATTTTGACCCAAAAAACACAAACAAAGTTGTTTACTGCTTCAAATTAATGTTTTCTCGGTTTTAGCCTGTTTTCTCGTTTTAAGCATGTTTTGGGACAAAATGGGTATAAGTCTTGTCTAAACACTCCAAATTCACTCTGAACTCTTATAATTAGTCAAATGCATTGGATTGTTACATATTTTGACCCTAGAAAGAGTAACACAGCTGTTTACAGCTTCGAATCAATGTTTTCTCTTGGTTTTAGCCTGTTTTCTTGGTTTAAGCCTCTTTTGGGATAAAACGGGTTTAAGTGTTGTCTAAACACTCCAAATTCATCCCAAACTCTTACAATTATTCAAATGCATTGGATTATCACACATTCTGACCCTAGAAACAGTAACAAAGCTGTTTATTGCTTCGAATCAATGTTTTCTCGGTTTAAGCCTGGTTTGGGATAAAACGGCTTTAAGTGTTGTCTAAACACTCCAAATTCATCCCGAACTCTTACAATAAGTCAAATGCATTGGATTGTCACACATTTTGACACAAGAAACACAAACAAAGCTGTTTACTGCTTCCAAATAATGTTTTCTTGGTCTTAGCCTGTTTTCTCATTTTAAGCATGTTTCGGGACAAAATGGGTATAAGTGGTGTCTAAACACTCCAAATTCAACCCGAACTCTTATCATTAGTCAAATGCATTAGATTGTTACATCTTTTGACCCTAGAAAGAGTAACAAGGCTGTTTACTGCTTCGAATCAATGTTTTCTCGGTTTAAGCCTGGTTTGGGATAAAACGGCTTTAAGTGTTGTCTAAACACTCCAAATTCATCCCGAACTCTTACAATAAGTCAAATGCATTGGATTGTCACACATTTTGACCCAAGAAACACAAACAAAGCTGTTTACTGCTTCGAATTAATGTTTTCTTGGTCTTAGCCTGTTTTCTCATTTTAAGCATGTTTCAGGACAAAATGGGTATAAGTGGTGTCGAAACACTCCAAATTCAACCCGAACTCTTATCATTAGTCAAATGCATTAGATTGTTACATCTTTTGACCCTAGAAAGAGTAACAAGGCTGTTTACTGCTTCGAATCAATGTTTTCTCGGTTTAAGCCTGGTTTGGGATAAAACGGGTTTAAGTGTTGTCTAAACACTCCAAATTCATTCCGAACTCTTACAATAAGTCAAATGCATTGGATTGTCACACATTTTGACCCAAGAAACACAAACAAAGCTGTTTACTGCTTCAAATTAATGTTTTCTTGGTTTTAGCCTGTTTTCTCATTTTAAGCATGTTTTGGGACAAAATGGGTATAAGTGGTGTCTAAACACTCCAAATTCAACCCGAACTCTTATCATTAGTCAAATGCATTAGATTGTTACATCTTTTGACCCTAGAAAGAGTAACAAGGCTGTTTACTGCTTCGAATCAATGTTTTCTCGGTTTAAGCCTGGTTTGGGATGAAACGGCTTTAAGTGTTGTCTAAACACTCCAAATTCATTCCGAACTCTTACAATAAGTCAAATGCATTGGATTGTCACACATTTTGACCCAAGAAACACAAACAAAGCTGTTTACTGCTTCGAATTAATGTTTTCTTGCTCTTAGCCTGTTTTCTCATTTTAAGCATGTTTTGGGACAAAATGGGTATAAGTGGTGTCTAAACACTCCAAATTCAACCCGAACTCTTATAATTAGTCAAATGCATTGGATTGTTACATATTTTGACCCTAGAAAGAGTAACACAGCTGTTTACAGCTTCGAATCAATGTTTTCTCTTGGTTTTAGCCTGTTTTCTCGGTTTTAGCCTGTTTTGGGATAAAATGGGTTTAAGTGTTGTCTAAACACTCCAAATTCATCCCTAACTCTTACAATTAGTCAAATGCATTGGATTGTCACACATTCTGACCCTATAAACAGTAACAAAGCTGTTTACTGCTTCGAATCAATGTTTTCTCGGTTTTAGCCTGTTTTGGGACAAAATGGGTATAAGTGGTGTCTAAACACTCCAAATTCATTCCAAACTCTTAAAATAAGTCAAATGCATTGGATTATCACACATTTTGACCCAAGAAACACCAAAGCTGTTTACTGCTTCGAATTAATGTTTTCTCGGTTTTAGCCTGTTTTCTCGTTTTAAGCCTGTTTTGGGACAAAATGGGTATAAGTGGTGTCTAAACACTCCAAATTCATTCCGAACTCTTACAATAAGTCAAATGCATTGGATTGTCACACATTTTGACCCAAGAAACACCAAACAAAGCTGTTTACTGCTTCGAATTAATGTTTTCTCGGTTTTAGCCTGTTTTCTCGTTTTAAGCATGTTTTGGGACAAAATGGGTATAAGTCTTGTCTAAACACTCCAAATTCAACCCGAACTCTTATAATTAGTCAAATGCATTAGATTGTTAAATATATTGACCCTAGAAAGAGTAACAAGGCTGTTTACTGCTTTGAATCAATGTTTTCTCGGTTTTAGCCTGTTTTCTCGGTTTAAGTCTTGTTTGGGATGAAACGGCTTTAAGTGTTGTCTAAACACTCCAAATTCATCCCGAACTCTTACAATAAGTCAAATGCATTGGATTGTCACACTTTTTGACCCAAGAAACACAAACAAAGCTGTTTACTGCTTCGAATTAATGTTTTCTCGGTTTTAGCCTGTTTTCTCGGTTTTAGCCTGTTTTGGGACAAAATGGGTATAAGTGGTGTCTAAACACTCCAAATTCATCCCGAACTCTTATAATTAGTCAAATGCATTAGATTGTTACATATTTTGACCCTAGAAAGAGTAACAAGGCTGTTTACTGCTTCGAATCAATGTTTTCTTGGTTTTAGCCTGTTTTCTCGGTTTAAGCCTGGTTTGGGATGAAACGGCTTTAAGTGTTGTCTAAACACTCCAAATTCATCCCGAACTCTTACAATAAGTCAAATGCATTGGATTGTCACACATTTTGACCCAAGAAACACAAACAAAGCTGTTTACTGCTTCGAATTAATGTTTTCTTTGTCTTAGCCTAATTTCTCATTTTAAGCATGTTTTGGGACAAAATGGGTATAAGTGGTTTCTAAACACTCCAAATTCAACCCGAACTCTTATAATTAGTCAAATGCATTGGATTGTTACATATTTTGACCCTAGAAAGAGTAACACAGCTGTTTACAGCTTCGAATCAATGTTTTCTCTTGGTTTTAGCCTGTTTTCTCGGTTTTAGCCTGTTTTGGGATAAAATGGGTTTAAGTGTTGTCTAAACACTCCAAATTCATCCCTAACTCTTACAATTAGTCAAATGCATTGGATTGTCACACATTCTGACCCTATAAACAGTAACAAAGCTGTTTACTGCTTCGAATCAATGTTTTCTCGGTTTTAGCCTGTTTTGGGACAAAATGGGTATAAGTGGTGTCTAAACACTCCAAATTCATTCCAAACTCTTACAATAAGTCAAATGCATTGGATTATCACACATTTTGACCCAAGAAGCACAAAAAAGCTGTTTACTGCTTCGAATTAATGTTTTCTCGGTTTTAGCCTGTTTTCTCGTTTAAGCCTGTTTTGGGACAAAATGGGTATAAGTGGTGTCTAAACACTCCAAATTCATTCCGAACTCTTACAATAAGTCAAATGCATTGGATTGTCACACATTTTGACCCAAGAAACACAAACAAAGCTGTTTACTGCTTCGAATTAATGTTTTCTCGGTTTTAGCCTGTTTTCTCATTTTAAGCATGTTTTGGGACAAAATGGGTATAAGTGGTGTCTAAACACTCCAAATTCAACCCGAACTCTTATAATTAGTCAAATGCATTGGATTGTCACACATTCTGACCCTAGAAACAGTAACAAAGCTGTTTACTGCTTCGAATCAATGTTTTCTCGGTTTTAGCCTGTTTGGGACAAAATCGGTATAAGTGGTGTCTAAACACTCCAAATTCATTTCGAACTCTTACAATAAGTCAAATGCATTGGATTATCACACATTTTGACCCAAAAACACAAACAAAGCTGTTTACTGCTTCGAATTAATGTTTTCTCGGTTTTAGCCTGTTTTCTCGTTTTAAGCATGTTTTGGGACAAAATGGGTATAAGTCTTGTCTAAACACTCCAAATTCACTCTGAACTCTTATAATTAGTCAAATGCATTGGATTGTTACATATTTTGACCCTAGAAAGAGTAACACAGCTGTTTACAGCTTCGAATCAATGTTTTCTCTTGGTTTTAGCCTGTTTTCTTGGTTTAAGCCTGTTTTGGGATAAAACGGGTTTAAGTGTTGTCTAAACACTCCAAATTCATCCCAAACTCTTACAATTAGTCAAATGCATTGGATTGTCACACATTCTGACCCTAGAAACAGTAACAAAGCTGTTTACTGCTTCGAATCAATGTTTTCTCGGTTTAAGCCTGGTTTGGGATAAAACGGCTTTAAGTGTTGTCTAAACACTCCAAATTCATCCCGAACTCTTACAATAAGTCAAATGCATTGGATTGTCACACATTTTGACCCAAGAAACACAAACAAAGCTGTTTACTGCTTCAAATAATGTTTTCTTGGTCTTAGCCTGTTTTCTCATTTTAAGCATGTTTTGGGACAAAATGGGTATAAGTGGTCTCTAAACACTCCAAATTCAACCCGAACTCTTATCATTAGTCAAATGCATTGGATTGTTACATATTTTGACCCTAGAAAGAGTAACAAGGCTGTTTACTGCTTCGAATCAATGTTTTCTCGGTTTAAGCCTGGTTTGGGATGAAACGGCTTTAAGTGTTGTCTAAACACTCCAAATTCATCCCTAACTCTTACAATTAGTCAAATGCATTGGATTGTCACACATTCTGACCCTATAAACAGTAACAAAGCTGTTTACTGCTTCGAATCAATGTTTTCTCGGTTTTAGCCTGTTTTGGGACAAAATGGGTATAAGTGGTGTCTAAACACTCCAAATTCATTCCAAACTCTTACAATAAGTCAAATGCATTGGATTATCACACATTTTGACCCAAGAAGCACAAAAAAGCTGTTTACTGCTTCGAATTAATGTTTTCTCGTTTTAAGCCTGTTTTGGGACAAAATGGGTATAAGTGGTGTCTAAACACTCCAAATTCATTCCGAACTCTTACAATAAGTCAAATGCATTGGATTGTCACACATTTTGACCCAAGAAACACCAAACAAAGCTGTTTACTGCTTCGAATTAATGTTTTCTCGGTTTTAGCCTGTTTTCTCGTTTTAAGCATGTTTTGGGACAAAATGGGTATAAGTGGTGTCTAAACACTCCAAATTCAACCCGAACTCTTATAATTAGTCAAATGCATTGGATTGTCACACATTCTGACCCTAGAAACAGTAACAAAGCTGTTTACTGCTTCGAATCAATGTTTTCTCGGTTTTAGCCTGTTTCGGGACAAAATGGGTATAAGTGCTGTCTAAACACTCCAAATTCATTCCGAACTCTTACAATAAGTCAAATGCATTGGATTGTCACACATTTTGACCCAAGAAACACAAACAAAGCTGTTTACTGCTTCGAATTAATGTTTTCTTGGTCTTAGCCTAATTTCTCATTTTAAGCATGTTTTGGGACAAAATGGGTATAAGTGGTGTCTAAACACTCCAAATTCAACCCGAACTCTTATAATTAGTCAAATGCATTGGATTGTTACATATTTTGACCCTAGAAAGAGTAACACAGCTGTTTACAGCTTCGAATCAATGTTTTCTCTTGGTTTTAGCCTGTTTTCTCGGTTTTAGCCTGTTTTGGGATAAAATGGGTTTAAGTGTTGTCTAAACACTCCAAATTCATCCCTAACTCTTACAATTAGTCAAATGCATTGGATTGTCACACATTCTGACCCTATAAACAGTAACAAAGCTGTTTACTGCTTCGAATCAATGTTTTCTCCGTTTTAGCCTGTTTTGGGACAAAATGGGTATAAGTGGTGTCTAAACACTCCAAATTCATTCCAAACTCTTACAATAAGTCAAATGCATTGGATTGTCACACATTTTGACCCAAGAAACACAAAAAAGCTGTTTACTGCTTCGAATTAATGTTTTCTCGGTTTTAGCCTGTTTTCTCGTTTTAAGCCTGTTTTGGGACAAAATGGGTATAAGTGGTGTCTAAACACTCCAAATTCATTCCGAACTCTTATAATTAGTCAAATGCATTAGATTGTTACATATTTTGACCCTAGAAAGAGTAACAAGGCTGTTTACTGCTTCGAATTAGTGTTTTCTCGGTTTTAGCCTGTTTTCTCGTTTTAAGCATGTTTTGGGACAAAATGGGTATAAGTCTTGTCTAAACACTCCAAATTCAACCCGAACTCTTATAATTAGTCAAATGCATTAGATTGTTAAATATATTGACCCTAGAAAGAGTAACAAGGCTGTTTACTGCTTTGAATCAATGTTTTCTCGGTTTTAGCCTGTTTTCTCGATTTAAGTCTTGTTTGGGATGAAACGGCTTTAAGTGTTGTCTAAACACTCCAAATTCATTCCGAACTCTTACAATAAGTCAAATGCATTGGATTGTCACACATTTTGACCCAAGAAACACAAACAAAGCTGTTTACTGCTTCGAATTAATGTTTTCTCGGTTTTAGCCTGTTTTCTCGTTTTAAGCCTGTTTTGGGACAAAATGGGTATAAGTCTTGTCTAAACACTCCAAATTCAACCCGAACTCTTATAATTAGTCAAATGCATTAGATTGTTAAATATATTGACCCTAGAAAGAGTAACAAGGCTGTTTACTGCTTTGAATCAATGTTTTCTCGGTTTTAGCCTGTTTTCTCGGTTTAAGTCTTGTTTGGGATGAAACGGCTTTAAGTGTTGTCTAAACACTCCAAATTTATCCCGAACTCTTACAATAAGTCAAATGCATTGGATTGTCACACATTTTGACCCAAGAAACACAAACAAAGCTGTTTACTGCTTCGAATTAATGTTTTCTTGGTCTTAGCCTAATTTCTCATTTTAAGCATGTTTTGGGACAAAATGGGTATAAGTGGTGTCTAAACACTCCAAATTCAACCCGAACTCTTATAATTAGTCAAATGCATTGGATTGTTACATATTTTGACCCTAGAAAGAGTAACAAAGCTGTTTACAGCTTCGAATCAATGTTTTCTCTTGGTTTTAGCCTGTTTTCTCGGTTTTAGCCTGTTTTGGGATAAAATGGGTTTAAGTGTTGTCTAAACACTCCAAATTCATCCCTAACTCTTACAATTAGTCAAATGCATTGGATTGTCACACATTTTGACCCTAGAAGCATAACAAAGCTGTTTACTGCTTCGAATTAATGTTTTCTCGGTTTAAGCCTGTTTTGGGACAAAATGGGTATAAGTGGTGTCTAAACACTCCAAATTCATTCCGAACTCTTACAATAAGTCAAATGCATTGGATTATCACACATTTTGACCCAAGAAGCACAAAAGCTGTTTACTGCTTCGAATTAATGTTTTCTCGGTTTTAGCCTGTTTTCTCGTTTTAAGCCTGTTTTGGGACAAAATGGGTATAAGTGGTGTCTAAACACTCCAAATTCATTCCGAACTCTTACAATAAGTCAAATGCATTGGATTGTCACACATTTTGACCCAAGAAACACCAAACAAAGCTGTTTACTGCTTCGAATTAGTGTTTTCGGTTTTAGCCTGTTTTCTCGTTTTAAGCATGTTTTGGGACAAAATGGGTATAAGTGGTGTCTAAACACTCCAAATTCATCCCGAACTCTTACAATTAGTCAAATGCATTGGATTGTCACACATTCTGACCCTAGAAACAGTAACAAAGCTGTTTACTGCTTCGAATCAATGTTTTCTCTGGTTTTAGCCTGTTTTCTCGGTTTAAGCCTCTTTTGGGATAAAACGGGTTTAAGTGTTGTCTAAACACTCCAAATTCATCCCAAACTCTTACAATTAGTCAAATGCATTTGATTGTCACACATTCTGACCCTAGAAACAGTAACAAAGCTGTTTACTGCTTCGAATCAATGTTTTCTCGGTTTAAGCCTGGTTTGGGACAAAATGGGTGTTGTCTAAACACTCCAAATTCATCCCGAACTCTTACAATAAGTCAAATGCATTGGATTGTCACACATTTTGACCCAAGAAACACCAAACAAAGCTGTTTACTGCTTCGAATTAATGTTTTCTCGGTTTTAGCCTGTTTTCTCATTTTAAGCATGTTTTGGGACAAAATGGGTATAAGTGGTGTCTAAACACTCCAAATTCAACCCGAACTCTTACAATTAGTCAAATGCATTGGATTGTCACACATTCTGACCCTAGAAACAGTAACAAAGCTGTTTACTGCTTCGAATCAATGTTTTCTCGGTTTTAGCCTGTTTCGGGACAAAATGGGTATAAGTGGTGTCTAAACACTCCAAATTCATTCTGAACTCTTACAATAAGTCAAATGCATTGGATTATCACACATTTTGACCCAAAAACACAAACAAAGCTGTTTACTGCTTCAAATTAATGTTTTCTCGGTTTTAGCCTGTTTTCTCGTTTTAAGCATGTTTTGGGACAAAATGGGTATAAGTGGTGTCTAAACACTCCAAATTCAACCCGAACTCTTATAATTAGTCAAATGCATTGGATTGTTACATATTTTGACCATAGAAAAAGTAACACAGCTGTTTACAGCTTCGAATCAATGTTTTCTCTTGGTTTTAGCCTGTTTTCTTGGTTTAAGCCTCTTTTGGGATAAAACGGGTTTAAGTGTTGTCTAAACACTCCAAATTCATCCCAAACTCTTACAATTAGTCAAATGCATTGGATTGTCACACATTCTGACCCTAGAAACAGTAACAAAGCTGTTTACTGCTTCGAATCAATGTTTTCTCGGTTTAAGCCTGGTTTGGGATAAAACGGCTTTAAGTGTTGTCTAAACACTCCAAATTCATCCCGAACTCTTACAATAAGTCAAATGCATTGGATTGTCACACATTTTGACCCAAGAAACACAAACAAAGCTGTTTACTGCTTCGAATTAATGTTTTCTTGGTTTTAGCCTGTTTTCTCATTTTAAGCATGTTTTGGGACAAAATGGGTATAAGTGGTGTCTAAACACTCCAAATTCAACCCGAACTCTTATAATTAGTCAAATGCATTAGATTGTTACATATTTTGACCCTAGAAAGAGTAACAAGGCTGTTTACTGCTTCGAATCAATGTTTTCTCGGTTTTAGCCTGTTTTCTCGGTTTAAGCCTGGTTTGGGATGAAACGGCTTTAAGTGTTGTCTAAACACTCCAAATTCATTCCGAACTCTTACAATAAGTCAAATGCATTGGATTGTCACACATTTTGACCCAAGAAACACAAACAAAGCTGTTTACTGCTTCGAATTAATGTTTTCTTGGTCTTAGCCTGTTTTCTCATTTTAAGCATGTTTTGGGACAAAATGGGTATAAGTGGTGTCTAAACACTCCAAATTCAACCCGAACTCTTATAATTAGTCAAATGCATTGGATTGTTACATATTTTGACCCTAGAAAGAGTAACACAGCTGTTTACAGCTTCGAATCAATGTTTTCTCTTGGTTTTAGCCTGTTTTCTCGGTTTTAGCCTGTTTTGGGATAAAATGGGTTTAAGTGTTGTCTAAACACTCCAAATTCATCCCTAACTCTTACAATTAGTCAAATGCATTGGATTGTCACACATTCTGACCCTATAAACAGTAACAAAGCTGTTTACTGCTTCGAATCAATGTTTTCTCGGTTTTAGCCTGTTTTGGGACAAAATGGGTATAAGTGTGTCTAAACACTCCAAATTCATTCCGAACTCTTACAATAAGTCAAATGCATTGGATTGTCACACATTTTGACCCAAGAAACACAAACAAAGCTGTTTACTGCTTCGAATTAATGTTTTCTTGGTCTTAGCCTGTTTTCTCATTTTAAGCATGTTTTGGGACAAAATGGGTATAAGTGGTGTCTAAACACTCCAAATTCAACCCGAACTCTTATAATTAGTCAAATGCATTGGATTGTTACATATTTTGACCCTAGAAAGAGTAACACAGCTGTTTACAGCTTCGAATCAATGTTTTCTCTTGGTTTTAGCCTGTTTTCTCGGTTTTAGCCTGTTTTGGGATAAAATGGGTTTAAGTGTTGTCTAAACACTCCAAATTCATCCCTAACTCTTACAATTAGTCAAATGCATTGGATTGTCACACATTCTGACCCTAGAAACAGTAACAAAGCTGTTTACTGCTTCGAATCAATGTTTTCTCGGTTTTAGCCTGTTTTGGGACAAAATGGGTATAAGTGTGTCTAAACACTCCAAATTCATTCCGAACTCTTACAATAAGTCAAATGCATTGGATTATCACACATTTTGACCCAAGAAACACAAAAAAGCTGTTTACTGCTTCGAATTAATGTTTTCTCGGTTTTAGCCTGTTTTCTCGTTTTAAGCCTGTTTTGGGACAAAATGGGTATAAGTGGTGTCTAAACACTCCAAATTCATTCCGAACTCTTACAATAAGTCAAATGCATTGGATTGTCACACATTTTGACCCAAGAAACACCAAACAAAGCTGTTTACTGCTTCGAATTAGTGTTTTCTCGGTTTTAGCCTGTTTTCTCGTTTTAAGCCTGTTTTGGGACAAAATGGGTATAAGTCTTGTCTAAACACTCCAAATTCAACCCGAACTCTTATAATTAGTCAAATGCATTAGATTGTTAAATATATTGACCCTAGAAAGAGTAACAAGGCTGTTTACTGCTTTGAATCAATGTTTTCTCGGTTTTAGCCTGTTTTCTCGGTTTAAGTCTTGTTTGGGATGAAACGGCTTTAAGTGTTGTCTAAACACTCCAAATTTATCCCGAACTCTTACAATAAGTCAAATGCATTGGATTGTCACACATTTTGACCCAAGAAACACAAACAAAGCTGTTTACTGCTTCGAATTAATGTTTTCTTGGTCTTAGCCTAATTTCTCATTTTAAGCATGTTTTGGGACAAAATGGGTATAAGTGGTGTCTAAACACTCCAAATTCATTCCGAACTCTTACAATAAGTCAAATGCATTGGATTGTCACACATTTTGACCCAAGAAACACCAAACAAAGCTGTTTACTGCTTCGAATTAGTGTTTTCTCGGTTTTAGCCTGTTTTCTCGTTTTAAGCCTGTTTTGGGACAAAATGGGTATAAGTCTTGTCTAAACACTCCAAATTCAACCCGAACTCTTATAATTAGTCAAATGCATTAGATTGTTAAATATATTGACCCTAGAAAGAGTAACAAGGCTGTTTACTGCTTTGAATCAATGTTTTCTCGGTTTTAGCCTGTTTTCTCGGTTTAAGTCTTGTTTGGGATGAAACGGCTTTAAGTGTTGTCTAAACACTCCAAATTCATCCCGAACTCTTACAATAAGTCAAATGCATTGGATTGTCACACATTTTGACCCAAGAAACACAAACAAAGCTGTTTACTGCTTCGAATTAATGTTTTCTTGGTCTTAGCCTAATTTCTCATTTTAAGCATGTTTTGGGACAAAATGGGTATAAGTGGTGTCTAAACACTCCAAATTCAACCCGAACTCTTATAATTAGTCAAATGCATTAGATTGTTACATATTTTGACCCTAGAAAGAGTAACAAGGCTGTTTACTGCTTTGAATCAATGTTTTCTCTTGGTTTTAGCCTGTTTTCTCGGTTTTAGCCTGTTTTGGGATAAAATGGGTTTAAGTGTTGTCTAAACACTCCAAATTCATCCCTAACTCTTACAATTAGTCAAATGCATTGGATTGTCACACATTCTGACCCTAGAAACAGTAACAAAGCTGTTTACTGCTTCGAATCAATGTTTTCTCGGTTTTAGCCTGTTTTGGGACAAAATGGGTATAAGTGGTGTCTAAACACTCCAAATTCATTCCAAACTCTTACAATAAGTCAAATGCATTGGATTGTCACACATTTTGACCCAAGAAACAGCAAAAAAGCTGTTTACTGCTTCGAATTAATGTTTTCTCGTTTTAAGCCTGTTTTGGGACAAAATGGGTATAAGTGGTGTCTAAACACTCCAAATTCATTCCGAACTCTTACAATAAGTCAAATGCATTGGATTGTCACACATTTTGACCCAAGAAACACCAAACAAAGCTGTTTACTGCTTCGAATTAGTGTTTTCTCGGTTTTAGCCTGTTTTCTCGTTTTAAGCCTGTTTTGGGACAAAATGGGTATAAGTCTTGTCTAAACACTCCAAATTCAACCCGAACTCTTATAATTAGTCAAATGCATTAGATTGTTAAATATATTGACCCTAGAAAGAGTAACAAGGCTGTTTACTGCTTTGAATCAATGTTTTCTCGGTTTAAGCCTTTTTTGGGACAAAATGGATATAAGTGCTTTCTAAACACTCCAAATTCATTCCGAACTCTTACAATAAGTCAAATGCATTGGATTGTCACACATTTTGACCCAAGAAACACAAAAAAGCTGTTTACTGCTTCGAATTAATGTTTTCTTGGTTTTAGCCTGTTTTCTCGTTTTAAGCCTTTTTTGGGACAAAATGGATATAAGTGCTTTCTAAACACTCCAAATTCATTCCGAACTCTTACAATAAGTCAAATGCATTGGATTGTCACACATTTTGACCCAAGAAACACCAAACAAAGCTGTTTACTGCTTCGAATTAGTGTTTTCTCGGTTTTAGCCTGTTTTCTCGTTTTAAGCATGTTTTGGGACAAAATGGGTATAAGTCTTGTCTAAACACTCCAAATTCAACCCGAACTCTTATAATTAGTCAAATGCATTAGATTGTTAAATATATTGACCCTAGAAAGAGTAACAAGGCTGTTTACTGCTTTGAATCAATGTTTTCTCGGTTTTAGCCTGTTTTCTCGGTTTAAGTCTTGTTTGGGATGAAACGGCTTTAAGTGTTGTCTAAACAAGCCAAATTTATCCCGAACTCTTACAATAAGTCAAATGCATTGGATTGTCACACATTTTGACCCAAGAAACACAAACAAAGCTGTTTACTGCTTCGAATTAATGTTTTCTTGGTCTTAGCCTAATTTCTCATTTTAAGCATGTTTTGGGACAAAATGGGTATAAGTGGTGTCTAAACACTCCAAATTCAACCCGAACTCTTATAATTAGTCAAATGCATTGGATTGTTACATATTTTGACCCTAGAAAGAGTAACACAGCTGTTTACAGCTTCGAATCAATGTTTTCTCTTGGTTTTAGCCTGTTTTCTCGGTTTTAGCCTGTTTTGGGATAAAATGGGTTTAAGTGTTGTCTAAACACTCCAAATTCATCCCTAACTCTTACAATTAGTCAAATGCATTGGATTGTCACACATTCTGACCCTATAAACAGTAACAAGCTGTTTACTGCTTCGAATCAATGTTTTCTCGGTTTTAGCCTGTTTTGGGACAAAATGGGTATAAGTGGTGTCTAAACACTCCAAATTCATTCCAAACTCTTAAAATAAGTCAAATGCATTGGATTATCACACATTTTGACCCAAGAAGCACAAAAAAGCTGTTTACTGCTTCGAATTAATGTTTTCTCGTTTTAAGCCTGTTTTGGGACAAAATGGGTATAAGTGGTGTCTAAACACTCCAAATTCATTCCGAACTCTTACAATAAGTCAAATGCATTGGATTGTCACACATTTTGACCCAAGAAACACCAAACAAAGCTGTTTACTGCTTCGAATTAATGTTTTCTCGGTTTTAGCCTGTTTTCTCGTTTTAAGCCTGTTTTGGGACAAAATGGGTATAAGTCTTGTCTAAACACTCCAAATTCAACCCGAACTCTTATAATTAGTCAAATGCATTAGATTGTTAAATATATTGACCCTAGAAAGAGTAACAAGGCTGTTTACTGCTTTGAATCAATGTTTTCTCGGTTTAAGCCTTTTTTGGGACAAAATGGATATAAGTGCTTTCTAAACACTCCAAATTCATTCCGAACTCTTACAATAAGTCAAATGCATTGGATTATCACACATTTTGACCCAAGAAACACAAAAAAGCTGTTTACTGCTTCGAATTAATGTTTTCTTGGTTTTAGCCTGTTTTCTCGTTTTAAGCCTTTTTTGGGACAAAATGGATATAAGTGCTTTCTAAACACTCCAAATTCATTCCGAACTCTTACAATAAGTCAAATGCATTGGATTGTCACACATTTTGACCCAAGAAACACCAAACAAAGCTGTTTACTGCTTCGAATTAGTGTTTTCTCGGTTTTAGCCTGTTTTCTCGTTTTAAGCATGTTTTGGGACAAAATGGGTATAAGTCTTGTCTAAACACTCCAAATTCAACCCGAACTCTTATAATTAGTCAAATGCATTAGATTGTTAAATATATTGACCCTAGAAAGAGTAACAAGGCTGTTTACTGCTTTGAATCAATGTTTTCTCGGTTTTAGCCTGTTTTCTCGGTTTAAGTCTTGTTTGGGATGAAACGGCTTTAAGTGTTGTCTAAACACTCCAAATTTATCCCGAACTCTTACAATAAGTCAAATGCATTGGATTGTCACACTTTTTGACCCAAGAAACACAAACAAAGCTGTTTACTGCTTCGAATTAATGTTTTCTTGGTCTTAGCCTAATTTCTCATTTTAAGCATGTTTTGGGACAAAATGGGTATAAGTGGTGTCTAAACACTCCAAATTCAACCCGAACTCTTATAATTAGTCAAATGCATTGGATTGTTACATATTTTGACCCTAGAAAGAGTAACACAGCTGTTTACAGCTTCGAATCAATGTTTTCTCTTGGTTTTAGCCTGTTTTCTCGGTTTTAGCCTGTTTTGGGATAAAATGGGTTTAAGTGTTGTCTAAACACTCCAAATTCATCCCTAACTCTTACAATTAGTCAAATGCATTGGATTGTCACACATTCTGACCCTATAAACAGTAACAAAGCTGTTTACTGCTTCGAATCAATGTTTTCTCGGTTTTAGCCTGTTTTGGGACAAAATGGGTATAAGTGGTGTCTAAACACTCCAATTCATTCCAAACTCTTAAAATAAGTCAAATGCATTGGATTATCACACATTTTGACCCAAGAAGCACAAAAAAGCTGTTTACTGCTTCGAATTAATGTTTTCTCGTTTTAAGCCTGTTTTGGGACAAAATGGGTATAAGTGGTGTCTAAACACTCCAAATTCATTCCGAACTCTTACAATAAGTCAAATGCATTGGATTGTCACACATTTTGACCCAAGAAACACCAAACAAAGCTGTTTACTGCTTCGAATTAGTGTTTTCTCGGTTTTAGCCTGTTTTCTCGTTTTAAGCATGTTTTGGGACAAAATGGGTATAAGTCTTGTCTAAACACTCCAAATTCAACCCGAACTCTTATAATTAGTCAAATGCATTAGATTGTTAAATATATTGATCCTAGAAAGAGTAACAAGGCTGTTTACTGCTTTGAATCAATTTTTCTCGGTTTTAGCCTGTTTTCTCGGTTTAAGTCTTGTTTGGGATGAAACGGCTTTAAGTGTTGTCTAAACACTCCAAATTTATCCCGAACTCTTACAATAAGTCAAATGCATTGGATTGTCACCCTTTTTGACCCAAGAAACACAAACAAAGCTGTTTACTGCTTCGAATTAATGTTTTCTCGGTTTTAGCCTCTTTTCTCGGTATAAGCCTCTTTCGGGACAAAATGGGTATAAGTGGTGTCTAAACACTCCAAATTCATTCCGAACTCTTACAATAAGTCAAATGCATTGGATTATCACACATTTTGACCCAAGAAACACAAAAAAGCTGTTTACTGCTTCGAATTAATGTTTTTTGGTTTTAGCCTGTTTTCTCGTTTTAAGCCTTTTTTGGGACAAAATGGATATAAGTGCTTTCTAAACACTCCAAATTCATTCCGAACTCTTACAATAAGTCAAATGCATTGGATTGTCACACATTTTGACCCAAGAAACACCAAACAAAGCTGTTTACTGCTTCGAATTAGTGTTTTCTCGGTTTTAGCCTGTTTTCTCGTTTTAAGCATGTTTTGGGACAAAATGGGTATAAGTCTTGTCTAAACACTCCAAATTCAACCCGAACTCTTATAATTAGTCAAATGCATTAGATTGTTAAATATATTGACCCTAGAAAGAGTAACAAGGCTGTTTACTGCTTTGAATCAATGTTTTCTCGGTTTTAGCCTGTTTTCTCGGTTTAAGTCTTGTTTGGGATGAAACGGCTTTAAGTGTTGTCTAAACAAGCCAAATTTATCCCGAACTCTTACAATAAGTCAAATGCATTGGATTGTCACACATTTTGACCCAAGAAACACAAACAAAGCTGTTTACTGCTTCGAATTAATGTTTTCTTGGTCTTAGCCTAATTTCTCATTTTAAGCATGTTTTGGGACAAAATGGGTATAAGTGGTGTCTAAACACTCCAAATTCAACCCGAACTCTTATAATTAGTCAAATGCATTGGATTGTTACATATTTTGACCCTAGAAAGAGTAACACAGCTGTTTACAGCTTCGAATCAATGTTTTCTCTTGGTTTTAGCCTGTTTTCTCGGTTTTAGCCTGTTTTGGGATAAAATGGGTTTAAGTGTTGTCTAAACACTCCAAATTCATCCCTAACTCTTACAATTAGTCAAATGCATTGGATTGTCACACATTCTGACCCTATAAACAGTAACAAAGCTGTTTACTGCTTCGAATCAATGTTTTCTCGGTTTTAGCCTGTTTTGGGACAAAATGGGTATAAGTGGTGTCTAAACACTCCAATTCATTCCGAACTCTTACAATAAGTCAAATGCATTGGATTATCACACATTTTGACCCAAGAAACACAAAAGCTGTTTACTGCTTCGAATTAATGTTTTCTCGGTTTAAGCCTGTTTTGGGACAAAATGGGTATAAGTGGTGTCTAAACACTCCAAATTCATTCCGAACTCTTACAATAAGTCAAATGCATTGGATTGTCACACATTTTGACCCAAGAAACACCAAACAAAGCTGTTTACTGCTTCGAATTAGTGTTTTCTCGGTTTTAGCCTGTTTTCTCGTTTTAAGCATGTTTTGGGACAAAATGGGTATAAGTCTTGTCTAAACACTCCAAATTCAACCCGAACTCTTATAATTAGTCAAATGCATTAGATTGTTAAATATATTGACCCTAGAAAGAGTAACAAGGCTGTTTACTGCTTTGAATCAATGTTTTCTCGGTTTTAGCCTGTTTTCTCGGTTTAAGTCTTGTTTGGGATGAAACGGCTTTAAGTGTTGTCTAAACACTCCAAATTTATCCCGAACTCTTACAATAAGTCAAATGCATTGGATTGTCACACATTTTGACCCAAGAAACACAAACAAAGCTGTTTACTGCTTCGAATTAATGTTTTCTCGGTTTTAGCCTGTTTTCATTTTAAGCCTGTTTTGGGACAAAATGGGTATAAGTGGTGTCTAAACACTCCAAATTCAACCCGAACTCTTATAATTAGTCAAATGCATTGGATTGTTACATATTTTGACCCTAGAAAGAGTAACAAGCTGTTTACTGCTTCGAATCAATGTTTTCTCGGTTTTAGCCTGTTTTCTCGGTTTAAGCCTTGTTTGGGATGAAATGGGTTTAAGTGTTGTCTAAACACTCCAAATTCATCCGAACTCTTACAATAAGTCAAATGCATTGGATTGTCACACATTTTGACCCAAGAAACACAAACAAAGCTGTTTACTGCTTCGAATTAATGTTTTCTCGGTTTTAGCCTCTTTTCTCGGTATAAGCCTCTTTGGGACAAAATGGGTATAAGTGGTGTCTAAACACTCCAAATTCATTCCGAACTCTTACAATAAGTCAAATGCATTGGATTATCACACATTTTGACCCAAGAAACACAAAAAAGCTGTTTACTGCTTCGAATTAATGTTTTCTTGGTTTTAGCCTGTTTTCTCGTTTTAAGCCTTTTTTGGGACAAAATGGATATAAGTGCTTTCTAAACACTCCAAATTCATTCCGAACTCTTACAATAAGTCAAATGCATTGGATTGTCACACATTTTGACCCAAGAAACACCAAACAAAGCTGTTTACTGCTTCGAATTAGTGTTTTCTCGGTTTTAGCCTGTTTTCTCGTTTTAAGCATGTTTTGGGACAAAATGGGTATAAGTCTTGTCTAAACACTCCAAATTCAACCCGAACTCTTATAATTAGTCAAATGCATTAGATTGTTAAATATATTGACCCTAGAAAGAGTAACAAGGCTGTTTACTGCTTTGAATCAATGTTTTCTCGGTTTTAGCCTGTTTTCTCGGTTTAAGTCTTGTTTGGGATGAAACGGCTTTAAGTGTTGTCTAAACAAGCCAAATTTATCCCGAACTCTTACAATAAGTCAAATGCATTGGATTGTCACACATTTTGACCCAAGAAACACAAACAAAGCTGTTTACTGCTTCGAATTAATGTTTTCTTGGTCTTAGCCTAATTTCTCATTTTAAGCATGTTTTGGGACAAAATGGGTATAAGTGGTGTCTAAACACTCCAAATTCAACCCGAACTCTTATAATTAGTCAAATGCATTGGATTGTTACATATTTTGACCCTAGAAAGAGTAACACAGCTGTTTACAGCTTCGAATCAATGTTTTCTCTTGGTTTTAGCCTGTTTTCTCGGTTTTAGCCTGTTTTGGGATAAAATGGGTTTAAGTGTTGTCTAAACACTCCAAATTCATCCCTAACTCTTACAATTAGTCAAATGCATTGGATTGTCACACATTCTGACCCTATAAACAGTAACAAAGCTGTTTACTGCTTCGAATCAATGTTTTCTCGGTTTTAGCCTGTTTTGGGACAAAATGGGTATAAGTGGTGTCTAAACACTCCAATTCATTCCAAACTCTTAAAATAAGTCAAATGCATTGGATTATCACACATTTTGACCCAAGAAGCACAAAAAAGCTGTTTACTGCTTCGAATTAATGTTTTCTCGTTTTAAGCCTGTTTTGGGACAAAATGGGTATAAGTGGTGTCTAAACACTCCAAATTCATTCCGAACTCTTACAATAAGTCAAATGCATTGGATTGTCACACATTTTGACCCAAGAAACACCAAACAAAGCTGTTTACTGCTTCGAATTAGTGTTTTCTCGGTTTTAGCCTGTTTTCTCGTTTTAAGCATGTTTTGGGACAAAATGGGTATAAGTCTTGTCTAAACACTCCAAATTCAACCCGAACTCTTATAATTAGTCAAATGCATTAGATTGTTAAATATATTGATCCTAGAAAGAGTAACAAGGCTGTTTACTGCTTTGAATCAATTTTTTCTCGGTTTTAGCCTGTTTTCTCGGTTTAAGTCTTGTTTGGGATGAAACGGCTTTAAGTGTTGTCTAAACACTCCAAATTTATCCCGAACTCTTACAATAAGTCAAATGCATTGGATTGTCACACATTTTGACCCAAGAAACACAAACAAAGCTGTTTACTGCTTCGAATTAATGTTTTCTCGGTTTTAGCCTCTTTTCTCGGTATAAGCCTCTTTCGGGACAAAATGGGTATAAGTGGTGTCTAAACACTCCAAATTCATTCCGAACTCTTACAATAAGTCAAATGCATTGGATTATCACACATTTTGACCCAAGAAACACAAAAAAGCTGTTTACTGCTTCGAATTAATGTTTTCTTGGTTTTAGCCTGTTTTCTCGTTTTAAGCCTTTTTTGGGACAAAATGGATATAAGTGCTTTCTAAACACTCCAAATTCATTCCGAACTCTTACAATAAGTCAAATGCATTGGATTGTCACACATTTTGACCCAAGAAACACCAAACAAAGCTGTTTACTGCTTCGAATTAGTGTTTTCTCGGTTTTAGCCTGTTTTCTCGTTTTAAGCATGTTTTGGGACAAAATGGGTATAAGTCTTGTCTAAACACTCCAAATTCAACCCGAACTCTTATAATTAGTCAAATGCATTAGATTGTTAAATATATTGACCCTAGAAAGAGTAACAAGGCTGTTTACTGCTTTGAATCAATGTTTTCTCGGTTTTAGCCTGTTTTCTCGGTTTAAGTCTTGTTTGGGATGAAACGGCTTTAAGTGTTGTCTAAACAAGCCAAATTTATCCCGAACTCTTACAATAAGTCAAATGCATTGGATTGTCACACATTTTGACCCAAGAAACACAAACAAAGCTGTTTACTGCTTCGAATTAATGTTTTCTTGGTCTTAGCCTAATTTCTCATTTTAAGCATGTTTTGGGACAAAATGGGTATAAGTGGTGTCTAAACACTCCAAATTCAACCCGAACTCTTATAATTAGTCAAATGCATTGGATTGTTACATATTTTGACCCTAGAAAGAGTAACACAGCTGTTTACAGCTTCGAATCAATGTTTTCTCTTGGTTTTAGCCTGTTTTCTCGGTTTTAGCCTGTTTTGGGATAAAATGGGTTTAAGTGTTGTCTAAACACTCCAAATTCATCCCTAACTCTTACAATTAGTCAAATGCATTGGATTGTCACACATTCTGACCCTATAAACAGTAACAAAGCTGTTTACTGCTTCGAATCAATGTTTTCTCGGTTTTAGCCTGTTTTGGGACAAAATGGGTATAAGTGGTGTCTAAACACTCCAATTCATTCCAAACTCTTACAATAAGTCAAATGCATTGGATTATCACACATTTTGACCCAAGAAGCACAAAAAGCTGTTTACTGCTTGAATTAATGTTTTCTCGTTTTAGCCTGTTTTGGGACAAAATGGGTATAAGTGGTGTCTAAACACTCCAAATTCATTCCGAACTCTTACAATAAGTCAAATGCATTGGATTGTCACACATTTTGACCCAAGAAACACCAAACAAAGCTGTTTACTGCTTCGAATTAGTGTTTTCTCGGTTTTAGCCTGTTTTCTCGTTTTAAGCATGTTTTGGGACAAAATGGGTATAAGTCTTGTCTAAACACTCCAAATTCAACCGAACTCTTATAATTAGTCAAATGCATTAGATTGTTAAATATATTGACCCTAGAAAGAGTAACAAGGCTGTTTACTGCTTTGAATCAATGTTTTCTCGGTTTTAGCCTGTTTTCTCGGTTTAAGTCTTGTTTGGGATGAAACGGCTTTAAGTGTTGTCTAAACACTCCAAATTTATCCCGAACTCTTACAATAAGTCAAATGCATTGGATTGTCACACATTTTGACCCAAGAAACACAAACAAAGCTGTTTACTGCTTGAATTAATGTTTTCTCGGTTTTAGCCTGTTTTCTCATTTTAAGCCTGTTTTGGGACAAAATGGGTATAAGTGGTGTCTAAACACTCCAAATTCATTCCGAACTCTTACAATAAGTCAAATGCATTGGATTGTCACACATTTTGACCCAAGAAACACAAAAAAGCTGTTTACTGCTTCGAATTAATGTTTTTTTGGTTTTAGCCTGTTTTCTCGTTTTAAGCCTTTTTTGGGACAAAATGGATATAAGTGTTTCTAAACACTCCAAATTCATTCGAACTCTTACAATAAGTCAAATGCATTGGATTGTCACACATTTTGACCCAAGAAACACCAAACAAAGCTGTTTACTGCTTCGAATTAGTGTTTTCTCGGTTTTAGCCTGTTTTCTCGTTTTAAGCATGTTTTGGGACAAAATGGGTATAAGTCTTGTCTAAACACTCCAAATTCAACCCGAACTCTTATAATTAGTCAAATGCATTAGATTGTTAAATATATTGACCCTAGAAAGAGTAACAAGGCTGTTTACTGCTTTGAATCAATGTTTTCTCGGTTTTAGCCTGTTTTCTCGGTTTAAGTCTTGTTTGGGATGAAACGGCTTTAAGTGTTGTCTAAACACTCCAAATTCATCCCGAACTCTTACAATAAGTCAAATGCATTGGATTGTCACACATTTTGACCCAAGAAACACAAAAAAGCTGTTTACTGCTTCGAATTAATGTTTTCTTGGTTTTAGCCTAATTTCTCTTTTAAGCATGTTTTGGGACAAAATGGGTATAAGTGGTGTCTAAACACTCCAAATTCAACCGAACTCTTATAATTAGTCAAATGCATTGGATTGTTACATATTTTGACCCTAGAAAGAGTAACACAGCTGTTTACAGCTTCGAATCAATGTTTTCTCTTGGTTTTAGCCTGTTTTCGGTTTTAGCCTGTTTTGGGATAAAATGGGTTTAAGTGTTGTCTAAACACTCCAAATTCATCTAACTCTTACAATAAGTCAAATGCATTGGATTGTCACACATTTTGACCCTAGAAACAGTAACAAAGCTGTTTACTGCTTGAATCAATGTTTTCTCGGTTTTAGCCTGTTTTGGGACAAAATGGGTATAAGTGGTGTCTAAACACTCCAAATTCATTCCAAACTCTTATAATAAGTCAAATGCATTGGATTGTCACACATTTTGACCCAAGAAGCACAAAAAAAGCTGTTTACTGCTTCAGATTAATGTTTTCGGTTTTAAGCCTGTTTTGGGACAAAATGGGTATAAGTGTTGTCTAAACACTCCAAATTCATCCGAACTCTTACAATAAGTCAAATGCATTGGATTGTCACACATTTTGACCCAAGAAACAGTAAACAAAGCTGAATTAGTGTTTTCTCGGTTTTAGCCTGTTTTCTCGTTTTAAGCATGTTTTGGGACAAAATGGGTATAAGTCTTGTCTAAACACTCCAAATTCAACCCGAACTCTTATAATTAGTCAAATGCATTAGATTGTTAAATATTTTGACCCTAGAAAGAGTAACAAGGCTGTTTACTGCTTTGAATC
>JALDXE010000071.1:0-62755 GCA_023864065.1 Camelina neglecta
CAAAGCTGTTTACTGCTTCGAATCAATGTTTTTTCTTGGTTTTAGCCTGTTTTTCGGTTTAAGCTTTGTTTTGGGATGAAACGGGTTTAAGTGTTGTCTAAACACTCCAAATTCATCCCGAACTCTTACAATTAGTCAAATGCATTGGATTGTCACACATTCTGACCCTAGAAACAGTAACAAGCTGTTTACTGCTTGAATCAATGTTTTCTCTCGGTTTTTTTGTTTCGGGACAAAATGGGTATAAGTGTTGTCTAAACACTCCAAATTCAACCGAACTCTTATAATTAGTCAAATGCATTGGATTGTTACATTTTTGACCCTAGAAAAGAGTAACAAAGCTGTTTACTGCTTAATCTTCTTGGTTTTAGCCTGTTTTCTCGGTTTTAGCCTGTTTTGGGACGCGGGTTTAAGTGTTGTCTAAACACTCCAAATTCATCCAACTCTTATAATTAGTCAAATGCATTGGATTGTTACATATTTTGACCCTAGAAACAGTAACAAAGCTGTTTTGCTTCGAATCAATGTTTTCTCGGTTTTGCCTGTTTTCTCGGTTTAAGCTTGTTTTGGGATGAAACGGGTTTAAGTGTTGTCTAAACACTCTAAATTCATCCCGAACTCTTACAATTAGTCAAATGCATTGGATTGTCACACATTCTGACCCTAGAAACAGTAACAAAGCTGTTTACTGCTTCGAATCAATGTTTTCTCGGTTTTAGCCTGTTTCGGGACAAAATGGGTATAAGTGTTGTCTAAACACTCCAAATTCACCCGAACTCTTATAATTAGTCAAATGCATTGGATTGTTACATATTTTGACCCTAGAAAGAGTAAAAAGCTGTTTACAACTTCGAATCAATGTTTTCTCTTGGTTTTAGCCTGTTTTGTCGGTTTAAGCCTGTTTTGGGATAAACGGGTTTAAGTGTTGTCTAAACACTCCAAATTCATCCCGAACTCTTACAATTAGTCAAATGCATTGGATTGTCACACATTCTGACCCTAGAAACACAAACAAAGCTGTTTACTGCTTCGAATCAATGTTTTCTCGGTTTTAGCCTGTTTCGGGACAAAATGGGTATAAGTGTTGTCTAAACTCCAAATTCAACGAACTCTTATAATTAGTCAAATGCATTGGATTGTTACATATTTTGACCCTAGAAAGAGTAACAAAGCTGTTTACTGCTTCGAATCAATGTTTTCTCGGTTTAAGCCTGTTTTGGGATAAAAGGTTTTAAGTGTTGTCTAAACACTCCAAATTCATCCCGAACTCTTACAATTAGTCAAATGCATTGGATTGTCACATTCTGACCCTAGAAACAGTAACAAGCTGTTTACTGCTTGAATCAATGTTTTCTCGGTTTTAGCTTGTTTGGGGACAAAATGGGTATAAGTGGTGTCTAAACACTCCAAATTGAACTCTTATAATTAGTCAAATGCATTGGATTGTTACATATTTTGACCCTAGAAAGAAACATAGCTGTTTGCTTGAATCAATGTTTTCTCGGTTTTAGCCTGTTTTCTTGGTTTAAGCTGTTTTGGGATGAAACGGGTTTAAGTGTTGTCTAAACACTCTAAATTCATCCCGAACTTTTACAATTAGTCAAATGCATTGGATTGTCACATTTATGACCCTAGAAACAGTAACAAAGCTGTTTACTGCTTCGAATCAATGTTTTCTCGGTTTAAGCCTAATTTGGGACAAAATAGGTATAAGTGTTGTCTAAACACTCCAAATTCACCCGAACTCTTATAATAAGTCAAATGCATTGGATTGTTACATATTTTGACCCTAAAAGAGTAACAAAGCTGTTTACTGCTTCGAATCAATGTTTTCTCGGTTTTAGCCTGTTTTCTCGGTTTAAGCCTGTTTTGGGACAAAATGGGTATAAGTCTTGTCAAACACTCCAAATTCAACCCGAACTCTTATAATTAGTCAAATGCATTAGATTGTTACATATTTTGACCCTAGATAGAGTAACAAAGCTGTTTACTGCTTCGAATCATTGTTTTCTCGGTTTTAGCCTGTTTCGGGACAAAATGGGTATAAGTGGTGTCTAAACACTCCAAATTCAACCCGAACTCTTATAATTAGTCAAATGCATTGGATTATTACATATTTTGACCCTAGAAAGAGTAACAAGCTGTTTACTGTTCGAATCAATGTTTTCTCGGTTTTAGCTGTTTTCTTGGTTTAAGCTGTTTTGAAACGGGTTTAAGTGTTGTCTAAACACTCTAAATTCATCCCGAACTTTTACAATTAGTCAAATGCATTGGATTGTCACACATTCTGACCCTAGAAACAGTAACAAAGCTGTTTACTGCTTCGAATCAATGTTTTCTCGGTTTTAGCCTGTTTCGGGACAAAATGGGTATAAGTGGTGTCTAAACACTCCATATTCAACCCGAACTCTTATAATTAGTCAAATGCATTGGATTGTTACATATTTTGACCCTAGAAAGAGTAACATAGCTGTTTACAACTTCGAATCAATGTTTTCTCTTGGTTTTAGCCTGTTTTGTCGGTTTTAAGCCTGTTTTGGGATAACGGGTTTAAGTGTTGTCTAAACACTCCAAATTCATCCCGAACTCTTACAATTAGTCAAATACATTGGATTGTCACACATTTTGACCCTAGAAACACAATAAAAAGCTGTTTACTGCTTCGAATCAATGTTTTCTCGGTTTTAGCCTGTTTTCTTGGTTTAAGCTTGTTTTGGGATGAAATGGGTTTAAGTGTTGTCTAAACACTCTAAATTCATCCCGAACTTTTACAATTAGTCAAATGCATTGGATTGACACACATTCTGACCCTAGAAACAGTAACAAAGCTGTTTACTGCTTCGAATCAATGTTTTCTCGGTTTTAGCCTGTTTCGGGACAAAATGGGTATAAGTGTTGTCTAAACACTCCAAATTCAACCCGAACTCTTATAATTAGTCAAATGCATTGGATTGTTACATATTTTGACCCTAGAAAGAGTAACATAGCTGTTTACAACTTCGAATCAATGTTTTCTCTTGGTTTTAGCTTGTTTTGTCGGTTTAAGCCTGTTTTGGGATACTACGGGTTTAAGTGTTGTCTAAACACTCCAAATTCATCCCGAACTCTTACAATTAGTCAAATGCATTGGATTGTCACACATTCTGACCCTAGAAACAGTAACAAAGCTGTTTACTGCTTCGAATCAATGTTTTCTCGGTTTTAGCCTGTTTGGGACAAAATGGGTATAAGTGGTGTCTAAACACTCCAAATTCAACCCGAACTCTTATAATTAGTCAAATGCATTGGATTGTTACATATTTTGACCCTAGAAAGAGTAACAAAGCTGTTTACTGCTTCGAATCAATGTTTTCTCGGTTTTAGCCTGTTTTCTCGGTTTAAGCCTGTTTTGGGATGAAACGGGTTTAAGTGTTGTCTAAACACTCCAAATTCATCGAACTTTTACAATTAGTCAAATGCATTGGATTGTCACACATTCTGACCCTAGAAACAGTAACAAAGCTGTTTACTGCTTCGAATCAATGTTTTCTCGGTTTTAGCCTGTTTCGGGACAAAATGGTTATAAGTGGTGTCTAAACACTCCAAATTCAACCCGAACTCTTATAATTAGTCAAATGCATTGGATTGTTACATATTTTGACCCTAGAAAGAGTAACAAAGCTGTTTACTGCTTCGAATCAATGTTTTCTCGGTTTTAGCCTGTTTTCTCGGTTTAAGCCTGTTTTGGGATGAAACGGGTTTAAGTGTTGTCTAAACACTCTAAATTCATCCCGAACTTTTACAATTAGTCAAATGCATTGGATTGTCACACATTCTGACCCTAGAAACAGTAACAAAGCTGTTTACTGCTTCGAATCAATGTTTTCTCGGTTTTAGCCTGTTTTGGCACAAAATGGGTATAAGTGGTGTCTAAACACTCCAAATTCAACCCGAACTCTTATAATTAGTCAAATGCATTGGATTGTTACATATTTTGACCCTAGAAAGAGTAACATAGCTGTTTACAACTTCGAATCAATGTTTTCTCTTGGTTTTAGCCTGTTTTGTCGGTTTTAGCCTGTTTTGGGATAAAACGGGTTTAAGTGTTGTCTAAACACTCCAAATTCATCCCGAACTCTTACAATTAGTCAAATACATTGGATTGTCACACATTCTGACCCTAGAAACACAAACAAAGCTGTTTACTGCTTCGAATCAATGTTTTCTCGGTTTTAGCCTGTTTTCTCGGTTTAAGCTTGTTTTGGGATGAAACGGGTTGAAGTGTTGTCAAAACACTCTAAATTCATCCCGAACTTTTACAATTAGTCAAATGCATTGGATTGACACACATTCTGACCCTAGAAACAGTAACAAAGCTGTTTACTGCTTCGAATCAATGTTTTCTCGGTTTTAGCCTGTTTCGGGACAAAATGGGTATAAGTGGTGTCTAAACACTCCAAATTCAACCCGAACTCTTATAATTAGTCAAATGCATTGGATTGTTACATATTTTGACCCTAGAAAGAGTAACATAACTGTTTACAGCTTCGAATCAATGTTTTCTTGGTTTTAGCCTGTTTTCTCGGTTTAAGCTTGTTTTGGGATAAAACGGGTTTAAGTGTTGTCTAAACACTCAAATTCATCCCGAACTCTTACAATTAGTCAAATGCATTGGATTGTCACACATTCTGACCCTAGAAACAGTAACAAAGCTGTTTACTGCTTCGAATCAATGTTTTCTCGGTTTTAGCCTGTTTTCTCGGTTTAAGCCTCTTTTGGGATGAAACGGGTTAAGTGTTGTCTAAACACTCTAAATTCATCCCGAACTTTTACAATTAGTCAAATGCATTGGATTTTCACACATTCTGACCCTAGAAACAGTAACAAAGCTGTTTACTGCTTCGAATCAATGTTTTCGTTTTAGCCTGTTTTGGGATAAAATGGGTATAAGTGTTGTCTAAACACTCCAAATTCAACCCGAACTCTTATAATTAGTCAAATGCATTGGATTGTTACATATTTTGACCCTAGAAAGAGTAACAAAGCTGTTTACTGCTTCGAATCAATGTTTTCTCGGTTTTAGCCTGTTTTCTCGGTTTAAGCCTGTTTTGGGACAAAATGGGTTTAAGTGTTGTCAAACACTCCAAATTCATCCGAACTCTTATAATTAGTCAAATGCATTGGATTGTTACACATTTTGACCCTAGAAACAGTAACAAAGCTGTTTACTGCTTCGAATCAATGTTTTCTCGGTTTTAGCCTTTTTCGGGACAAAATGGGTATAAGTGGTGTCTAAACACTCCAAATTCAACCCGAACTCTTATAATTAGTCAAATGCATTGGATTGTTACATATTTTGACCCTAGAAAGAGTAACATAGCTGTTTACAGCTTCGAATCAATGTTTTCTCTTGGTTTTAGCCTGTTTTCTCGGTTTAAGCTTGTTTTGGGATAAACGGGTTTAAGTGTTGTCTAAACACTCCAAATTCATCCCGAACTCTTACAATTAGTCAAATGCATTGGATTGTCACACATTCTGACCCTAGAAACAGTAACAAAGCTGTTTACTGCTTCGAATCAATGTTTTCTCGGTTTTAGCCTGTTTTCGGTTTAAGCCTGTTTTGGGATGAAACGGGTTAAGTGTTGTCTAAACACTCTAAATTCATCCCGAACTTTTACAATTAGTCAAATGCATTGGATTGTCACACATTCTGACCCTAGAAACAGTAACAAAGCTGTTTACTGCTTAATCAATGTTTTCTCGTTTTAAGCCTGTTTGGGACAAAATGGGTATAAGTGTTGTCTAAACACTCCAAATTCAACCCGAACTCTTATAATTAGTCAAATGCATTGGATTGTTACATATTTTGACCCTAGAAAGAGTAACAAAGCTGTTTACTGCTTCGAATCAATGTTTTCTCGGTTTTAGCCTGTTTTCTCGGTTTAAGGCTGTTTTGGGATGAAACGGGTTTAAGTGTTGTCTAAACACTCTAAATTCATCCCGAACTTTTACAATTAGTCAAATGCATTGGATTGTCACATATTCTGACCCTAGAAACAGTAACAAAGCTGTTTACTGCTTCGAATCAATGTTTTCTCGGTTTTAGCCTGTTTCGGGACAAAATGGGTATAAGTGGTGTCTAAACACTCCAAATTCAACCCGAACTCTTATAATTAGTCAAATGCATTGGATTGTTACATATTTTGACCCTCGAAAGAGTAACAAAGCTGTTTACTGCTTCGAATCAATGTTTTCTCGGCTTTAGCCTGTTTTCTCGGTTTAAGCCTGTTTTGGGATGAAACGGGTTTAATTGTTGTCTAAACACTCTAAATTCATCCCGAACTTTTACAATTAGTCAAATGCATTGGATTGTCACACATTCTGACCCTAGAAACAGTAACAAAGCTGTTTACTGCTTCGAATCAATTTTTTCTGGTTTTAGCCTCTTTCGGGTCAAAATGGGTATAAGTGGTGTCTAAACACTCCAAATTCAACCCGAACTCTTATAATTAGTCAAATGCATTGGATTGTTACATATTTTGACCCTAGAAAGAGTAACATAACTGTTTACAGCTTCGAATCAATGTTTTCTCTTGGTTTTAGCCTGTTTTAGGATAAAACGGGTTGAAGTGTTGTCTAAACACTCCAAATTCATCCCGAACTCTTACAATTAGTCAAATACATTGGATTGTCACACATTCTAACCCTAGCAAAACAAACAAAGCTGTTTACTGCTTCGAATCAATGTTTTCTCGGTTTTAGCCTGTTTTCTCGGTTTAAGCCTGTTTTGGGATGAAACGGGTTGAAGTGTTGTCTAAACACTCTAAATTCATCCCGAACTTTTACAATTAGTCAAATGCATTGGATTGTCACACATTATGACCCTAGAAACAGTAACAAAGCTGTTTACTGCTTCGAATCAATGTTTTCTCGTTTTAAGCCTAATTTGGGACAAAATGGGTATACGTGTTGTCTAAACACTCCAAATTCAACCCGAACTCTTATAATAAGTCAAATGCAATAGATTGTTACATATTTTGACCCTAAAAAGAGTAACAAAGCTGTTTACTGCTTCGAATCAATGTTTTCTCGGTTTTAGCCTGTTTTTTCGGTTTAAGCCTGTTTTGGGACAAAATGGGTATAAGTCTTGTCAAACACTCCAAATTCAACCCGAACTCTTATAATTTGTCAAATGCATTAGATTGTTACATATTTTTGACCCTAGATAGAGTAACAAAGCTGTTTACTGCTTCGAATCATTGTTTTCTCGGTTTTAGTCTGTTTCGGGACAAATTGGGTATAAGTGGTGTATAAACACTCCAAATTCAACCCGAACTCTTATAATTAGTCAAATGCATTGGATTGTTACATATTTTGACCCTCGAAAGAGTAACAAAGCTGTTTACTGCTTCGAATCAATGTTTTCTTGGTTTTAGCCTGTTTTCTCGGTTTAAGCCTGTTATGGGATGAAACGGGTTTAATTGTTGTCTAAACACTCTAAATTCATCCCGAACTTTTACAATTAGTCAAATGCATTGGATTGTCACACATTCTGACTCTAGAAATAGTAACAAAGCTGTATACTGCTTCGAATCAATGTTTTCTCGGTTTTAGCCTGTTTCGGGACAAAATGGGTATAAGTGGTGTCTAAACACTCCATATTCAACCCGAACTCTTATAATTAGTCAAATGCATTGGATTGTTACATATTTCGACCCTAGAAAGAGTAACATAGCTGTTTACAACTTTGAATCAATTTTTTCTCTTGGTTTTAGCCTGTTTTGTCGGTTTTAGCCTGTTTTGGGATAAAACGGGTTTAAGTGTTGTCTAAACACTCCAAATTCATCCCGAACTCTTACAATTAGTCAAATACATTGGATTGTCACACATTCCGACCCTAGAAACACAAACAAAGCTGTTTACTGCTTCGAATCAATGTTTTCTCGGTTTTAGCCTGTTTTCTCGGTTTAAGCTTGTTTTGGGATGAACCGGGTTGAAGTGTTGTCAAAACACTCTAAATT
Organism: Camelina neglecta; assembly: GCA_023864065.1. Lineage (NCBI taxonomy): Eukaryota > Viridiplantae > Streptophyta > Magnoliopsida > Brassicales > Brassicaceae > Camelina > Camelina neglecta. The sequence goes on from JALDXE010000071.1 coordinate 8,001, forward strand.
CATCCCGAACTTTTACAATTAGTCAAATGCATTGGATTGACACACATTCTGACCCTAGAAACAGTAACAAAGCTGTTTACTGCTTCGAATAAATGTTTTCTCTGTTTTAGCCTGTTTCGGGACAAAATGGGTATAAGTGTTGTCTAAACACTCCAAATTCAACCCGAACTCTTATCATTAGTCAAATGCATTGGATTGTTACATATTTTGACCCTAGAAAGAGTAAAATAGCTGTTGACAACTTCGAATCAATGTTTTCTCTTGGTTTTAGCCTGTTTTGTCGGTTTTAGCCTGTTTTGAGATAAAACGGGTTTAAGTGTTGTCTAAACACTCCAAATTCATCCCGAACTCTTACAAATAGTCAAATACATTGGATTGTCACACATTCTGACCCTAGAAACACAAACAAAGCTGTTTACTGCTTCGAATCAATGTTTTCTCCGTTTTAGCCTGTTTCGGGACAAAATGGGTATAAGTGGTGTATAAACACTCCAAATTCAACCCGAACTCTTATAATTAGTCAAATGCATTGGATTGTTACATATTTTGACCCTCGAAAGAGTAACAAAGCTGTTTACTGCTTCGAATCAATGTTTTCTCGGTTTAAGCCTGTTTTGGGATGAAACGGGTTTAATTGTTGTCTAAACACTCTAAATTCATCCCGAACTTTTACAATTAGTCAAATGCATTGGATTGTCACATATTCTGACCCTAGAAACAGTAACAAAGCTGTTTACTGCTTCGAATCAATGTTTTCTCGGTTTTAGCCTGTTTCGGGACAAAATGGGTATAAGCGGTGTCTAAACACTCCAAATTCAACCCGAACTCTTATAATTAGTCAAATGCATTGGATTGTTACATATTTTGACCCTAGAAAGAGTAACATAGCTGTTTACTGTTTCGAATCAATGTTTTCTCGGTTTTAGCTTGTTTTCTTGGTTTAGGGCTGTTTTGGGATGAAACGGGTTTAAGTGTTGTCTAAACACTCTAAATTCATCCCGAACTTTTACAATTAGTCAAATGCATTGGATTGTCACACATTATGACCCTAGAAACAGTAACAAAGCTGTTTACTGCTTCGAATCAATGTTTTCTCGTATTAAGCCTAATTTGGGACAAAATAGGTATACGTGTTGTCTAAACACTCCAAATTCAACCCGAACTCTTATAATAAGTCAAATGCATTAGATTGTTACATATTTTGACCCTAAAAAGAGTAACAAAGCTGTTTACTGCTTCGAATCAATATTTGCTCGGTTTTAGCCTGTTTTCTCGGTTTGAGCCTGTTTTGGGACAAAATGGGTATAAATCTTGTCAAACACTCCAAATTCAACCCGAACTCTTATAATTTGTCAAATGCATTAGATTGTTACATATTTTGACCCTAGATAGAGTAACAAAGCTGTTTACTCTTTCGAATCATTGTTTTCTCGGTTTTAGCCTGTTTCGGGACAAAATGGGTATAAGTGGTGTATAAACACTCCAAATTCAACCCGAACTCTTATAATTAGTCAAATGCAGTGGATTGTTACATATTTTGACCCTAGAAAGAGTAACATAGCTGTTTACTGTTTCGAATCAATGTTTTCTCGGTTTTAGCTTGTTTTCTTGGTTTAGGGCTGTTTTGGGATGAAACGGGTTTAAGTGTTGTCTAAACACTCTAAATTCATCCCGAACTTTTACAATTAGTCAAATGCATTGGATTGTCACACATTCTGACCCTAGAAACAGTAACAAAGCTGTTTACTGCTTCGAATCAATGTTTTCTCGGTTTTAGCCTGTTTCGGGACAAAATGGGTATAAGTGGTGTCCAAACACTCCATATTCAACCCGAACTCTTATAATTAGTCAAATGCATTGGTTTGTTACATATTTTGACCCTAGAAAGAGTAACATAGCTGTTTACAAATTCGAATCAATGTTTTCTCTTGGTTTTAGCCTGTTTTGTCGGTTTTAGCCTGTTTTGCGATAAAACGGGTTTAAGTGTCGTCTAAACACTCCAAATTCATTCCGAACTCTTACAATTAGTCAAATACATTGGATTGTCACACATTTTGACCCTAGAAACACAATAAAAAGCTGTTTACTGCTTCGAATCAATGTTTTCTCGGTTTTAGCCTGTTTTCTTGGTTTAAGCTTGTTTTGGGATGAAATGGGTTGAAGTGTTGTCGAAACACTCTAAATTCATCCCGAACTTTTACAATTAGTCAAATGCATTGGATTGACACATTCTGACCCTAGAAACAGTAACAAAGCTGTTTACTGCTTCGAATAAATGTTTTCTCTGTTTTAGCCTGTTTCGGGACAAAATGGGTATAAGTGTTGTCTAAACACTCCAAATTCAACCCGAACTCTTATAATTAGTCAAATGCATTGGATTGTTACATATTTTGACCCTAGAAAGAGTAACATAGCTGTTTACAACTTCGAATCAATGTTTTCTCTTGGTTTTAGCCTGTTTTGTCGGTTTTAGCCTGTTTTGGGATAAAACGGGTTTAAGTGTTGTCTAAACACTCCAAATTCATCCCGAACTCTTACAAATAGTCAAATACATTGGATTGTCACACATTCTGACCCTAGAAACACAAACAAAGCTGTTTACTGCTTCGAATCAATGTTTTCTCGGTTTTAGCCTGTTTCGGGACAAAATGGGTATAAGTGGTGTCTAAACACTCCAAATTCAACCCGAACTCTTATAATTAGTCAAATGCATTGGATTGTTACATATTTTGACCCTCGAAAGAGTAACAAAGCTGTTTACTGCTTCGAATCAATGTTTTCTCGGTTTTAGCCTGTTTTCTCGGTTTAAGCCTTTTTGGGATGAAACGGGTTTAATTGTTGTCTAAACACTCTAAATTCATCCCGAACTTTTACAATTAGTCAAATGCATTGGATTGTCACATATTCTGACCCTAGAAACAGTAACAAATCTGTTTACTGGTTCGAATCAATGTTTTCTCGGTTTTAGCCTGTTTCGGGACAAAATGGGTATAAGCGGTGTCTAAACACTCCAAATTCAACCCGAACTCTTATAATTAGTCAAATGCATTGGATTGTTACATATTTTGACCCTCGAAAGAGTAACAAAGCTGTTTACTGCTTCGACTCAATGTTTTCTCGGTTTTAGCCTGTTTTCTCGGTTTAAGCCTGTTTTGGGATGAAACGGGTTTAATTGTTGTCTAAACACTCTAAATTCATCCCGAACTTTTACAATTAGTCAAATGCATTGGATTGTCACACATTCTGACCCTAGAAACAGTAACAAAGCTGTTCACTGCTTCGAATCAATTTTTTCTCGGTTTTAGCCTCTTTCGGGTCAAAAGAGGTATAAGTGGTGTCTAAACACTCCAAATTCAACCCGAACTCTTATAATTAGTCAAATGCATTGGATTGTTACATATTTTGACCCTAGAAAGAGTAACATAGCTGTTTACAACTTCGAATCAATGTTTTCTCTTGGTTTTAGCCTGTTTTGGGATAAAACGGGTTTAAGTGTTGTCTAAACACTCCAAATTCATCCCGAACTCTTACAATTAGTCAAATACATTGGATTGTCACACATTCTGACCCTAGAAACACAAACAAAGCTGTTTACTGCTTCGAATCAATGTTTTCTCGGTTTTAGCCTGTTTTCTCGGTTTAAGCTTGTTTTGGGATGAAACGGGTTGAAGTGTTGTCAAAACACTCTAAATTCATCCCGAACTTTTACAATTAGTCAAATGCATTGGATTGACACACATTCTGACCCTAGAAACAGTAACAAAGCTGTTTACTGCTTCGAATCAATGTTTTCTCTGTTTTAGCCTGTTTCGGGACAAAATGGGTATAAGTGTTGTCTAAACACTCCAAATTCAACCCGAACTCTTATAATTAGTCAAATGCATTGGATTGTTACATATTTTGACCCTAGAAAGAGTAACATAACTGTTTACAGCTTCGAATCAATGTTTTCTCTTGGTTTTAACCTGTTTTCTCGGTTTAAGCTTGTTTTGGGATAATACGGGTTTAATGGTTGTCTAAACACTCTAAATTCATCCCGAACTCTTACGATTAGTCAAATGCATTGGATTGTCACACATTCTGATCCTAGAAACAGTAACAAAGATGTTTACTGCTTCGAATCAATGTCTTCTCGGTTTTAGCCTGTTTTCTCGGTTTAAGCCTCTTTTGGGATGAAACGGGTTGAAGTGTTGTCTAAACACTCTAAATTCATCCCGAACTTTTACAATTAGTCAAATGCATTGGATTTTCACATATTCTGACCCTAGAAACAGTAACAAAACTGTTTACTGCTTCGAATCAATGTTTTCTCGTTTTAAGCCTGATTTGGGATAAAACGGGTTTAAGTGTTGTCTAAACACTCCAAATTCAACCCGAACTCTTATAATTAGTCAAATGCATTGGATTGTTACATATTTTGACCCTAGAAAGAGTAACAAAGCTGTTTACTGCTTCGAATCAATGTTTTCTCGGTTTTAGCCTGTTTTCTCGGTTTAAGCCTGTTTTGGGACAAAATGGGTATAAGTGTTGTCTAAACACTCCAAATTCATCCCGAACTTTTATAATTAGTCAAATGCATTGGATTGTTACATATTTTGACCCTAGAAAGAGTAACAAAGCTGTTAACTGCTTCGAATCATTGTTTTCTCGGTTTTACCCTTTTTCGGGACAAAATGGGTATAAGTGGTGTCTAAACACTCCAAATTCAACCCGAACTCTTATAATTAGTCAAATGCATTGGATTGTTACATATTTTGACCCTAGAAAGAGTAACATAACTGTTTACAGCTTCGAATCAATGTTTTCTCTTGGTTTTAACCTGTTTTCTTGGTTTAAGCTTGTTTTGGGATAATACGGGTTTAATTGTTGTCTAAACACTCTAAATTCATCCCGAACTCTTACAATTAGTCAAATGCATTGGATTGTCACACATTCTGACCCTAGAAACAGTAACAAAGCTGTTTACTGCTTCGAATCAATGTTTTCTCGGTTTTAGCCTGTTTTCTCGGGTTAAGCCTCTTTTGGGATGAAACGGGTTGAAGTGTTGTCTAAACACTCTAAATTCATCCCGAACTTTTACAATTAGTCAAATGCATTGGATTTTCACACATTCTGACCCTAGAAACAGTAACAAAACTGTTTACTGCTTCGAATCAATGTTTTCTCGTTTTAAGCCTGATTTGGGATAAAACGGGTTTAAGTGTTGTCTAAACACTCCAAATTCATCCCGCACTCTTACAATTAGTCAAATACATTGGATTGTCACACATTCCGACCCTAGAAACACAAACAAAGCTGTTTACTGCTTCGAATCAATGTTTTCTCGGTTTTCGCCTGTTTTCTCGGTTTTCGCCTGTTTTCTCGGTTTAAGCCTATTTTGGGACAAAATGGGTATAAGTCTTGTCAAACACTCCAAATTCAACCCGAACTATAATAATCAATCAAATGCATTAGATTGTTACATATTTTGACCCTAGATAGAGTAACAAAGCTGTTAACTGCCTCGAATCATTGTTTTCTCGGTTTTACCCTGTTTCGGGACAAAATGGGTATAAGTGGTGTATAAACACTCCAAATTCAACCCGAACTCTTATAATTAGTCAAATGCATTGGATTCTTACATATTTTGACCCTAGAAAGAGTAACAAAGCTGTTTACTGCTTCGAATCAATGTTTTCTCGGTTTTAGCCTGTTTTCTCGGTTTAAGCATGTTTTGGGATGAAACGGGTTTAAGTGTTGTCTAAACACCCTAAATTCATCCCGAACTTTATAATTAGTCAAATGCATTTGATTTTCACATATTCTGACCCTAGAAACTGTAACAAAGCTGTTTACTGCTTCGAATCAATGTTTCTCGGTTATAGTCTGTTTCGGGACAAAATGGGTATAAGTGGTGTCTAAACACTCCAAATTCAACCCGAACTCTTATAATTAGTCAAATGCATTGGATTGTTACATATTTTGACCCTAGAAAGAGTAACATAGCTGTTTACAACTTCGAATCAATGTTTTCTCTTGGTTTTAGCCTGTTTTGTCGGTTTAAGCTTGTTTTGGGATAAAACGGGTTTAAGTGTTGTCTAAACACTCCAAATTCATCCCGAACTCTTTTAAATAGTCAAATACATTGGATTGTCACACATTCTGACCCTAGAAACACAAACAAAGCTGTTTACTGCTTCGAATCAATGTTTTCTCGGTTTTAGCCTGTTTCGGGACAAAATGGGTATAAGTGGTGTCTAAACACTCCAAATTCAACCCGAACTCTTATAATTAGTCAAATGCATTGGATTGTTACATATTTTGACCCTAGAAAGAGTAACATAACTGTTTACAGCTTCGAATCAATGTTTTCTCTTGGTTTTAACCTGTTTTCTCGGTTTAAGCTTGTTTTGGGATAATACGGGTTTAATTGTTGTCTAAACACTCTAAATTCATCCCGAACTCTTACGATTAGTCAAATGCATTGGATTGTCACACATTCTGATCCTAGAAACAGTAACAAAGCTGTTTACTGCTTCGAATCAATGTTTTCTCGGTTTTAGCCTGTTTTCTCGGTTTAAGCCTCTTTTGGGATGAAACGGGTTGAAGTGTTGTCTAAACACTCTAAATTCATCCCGAACTTTTACAATTAGTCAAATGCATTGGATTTTCACATATTCTGACCCTAGAAACAGTAACAAAACTGTTTACTGCTTCGAATCAATGTTTTCTCGTTTTAAGCCTGATTTGGGATAAAACGGGTTTAAGTGTTGTCTAAACACTCCAAATTCAACCCGAACTCTTATAATTAGTCAAATGCATTGGATTGTTACATATTTTGACCCTAGAAAGAGTAACAAAGCTGTTTACTGCTTCGAATCAATGTTTTCTCGGTTTTAGCCTGTTTTCTCGGTTTAAGCCTCTTTTGGGACAAAATGGGTATAAGTCTTGTCAAACACTCCAAATTCAACCCGAACTATTATAATCAGTCAAATGCATTAGATTGTTACATATTTTGACCCTAGATAGAGTAACAAAGCTGTTAACTGCTTCGAATCATTGTTTTCTCGGTTTTACCCTTTTTCGGGACAAAATGGGTATAAGTGGTGTATAAACACTCCAAATTCAACCCGAACTCTTATAATTAGTCAAATGCATTGGATTGTTACATATTTTAACCCTCGAAAGAGTAACAAAGCTGTTTACTGCTTCGAATCAATGTTTTCTCGGTTTTAGCCTGTTTTCTCGGTTTAAGCCTGTTTTGGGATGAAACGGGTTTAAGTGTTGTCTAAACACTCTAAATTCATCCCGAACTTTTACAATTAGTCAAATGCATTGGATTGTCACATATTCTAACCCTAGAAACAGTAACAAAGCTGTTTACTGCTTCAAATCAATGTTTTCTCGATTTTAGCCTGTTTCGGGACAAAATGGGTATAAGTGGTGGCTAAACACTCCAAATTCAACCCGAACTCTTATAATTAGTCAAATGCATTGGATTGTTACATATTTTGACCCTCGAAAGAGTAACAAAGCTGTTTACTGCTTCGACGCAATGTTTTCTCGGTTTTAGCCTGTTTTCTCGGTTTAAGCCTACTTTGGGATGAAACGGGTTTAATTGTTGTCTAAACACTCTAAATTCATCCCGAACTTTTACAATTAGTCAAATGCATTGGATTGTCACACATTCTGACCCTAGAAACAGTAACAAAGCTGTTCACTGCTTCGAATCAATGTTTTCTCGGTTTTAGCCTCTTTCGGGTCAAAAGAGGTATAAGTGGTGTCTAAACACTCCAAATTCAACCCGAACTCTTATAATTAGTCAAATGCATTGGATTAATACATATTTTGACCCTAGAAAGAGTAACATAGCTGTTTACAACTTCGAATCAATGTTTTCTCTTGGTTTTAGCCTGTTTTGGGATAAAACGGGTTGAAGTGTTGTCTAAACACTCCAAATTCATCCCGAACTCTTACAATTAGTCAAATACATTGGATTGTCACACATTCTGACCCTAGCAAAACAAACAAAGCTGTTTACTGCTTCGAATCAATGTTTTCTCGGTTTTAGCCTGTTTTCTCGGTTTAAGCTTGTTTTGGGATGAAACGGGTTGAAGTGTTGTCAAAACACTCTAAATTCATCCCGAACTTTTACAATTAGTCAAATGCATTGGATTGACACACATTCTGACCCTAGAAACAGTAACAAAGCTGTTTACTGCTTCGAATAAATGTTTTCTCTGTTTTAGCCTGTTTCGGGACAAAATGGGTATAAGAGTTGTCTAAACACTCCAAATTCAACCCGAACTCTTATAAATAGTCAAATGCATTGGATTGTTACATATTTTGACCCTAGAAAGAGTAACAAAGCTGTTTACTGCTTCGAATCAATGTTTTCTCGGTTTTAGCCTGTTTTCTTGGTTTAAGGATGTTTTGGGATAAAACGAGTTTAAGTATTGTCTAAACACTCCAACTTCATCCCGAACTCTTACAATTAGTCAAATGCATTGGATTGTCACACATTCTGACCCTAGAAACACAAACGAAGCTGGTTACTGCTTCGAATCAATGTTTTCTCGGTTTTAGCCTGTTTCGGGACAAAATGGGTATAAGTAGTGTCTAAACACTCCAAATTTAACCCGAACTCTTATAATTAGTCAAATGCATTGGATTGTTACATATTTTGACCCTAGAAAGAGTAACATAACTGTTTACAGCTTCGAATCAATGTTTTCTCTTGGTTTTAACCTGTTTTCTCGGTTTAAGCTTGTTTTGGGATAATACGGGTTTAATGGTTGTCTAAACACTCTAAATTCATCCCGAACTCTTACGATTAGTCAAATGCATTGGATTGTCACACATTCTGATCCTAGAAACAGTAACAAAGATGTTTACTGCTTCGAATCAATGTCTTCTCGGTTTTAGCCTGTTTTCTCGGTTTAAGCCTCTTTTGGGATGAAACGGGTTGAAGTGTTGTCTAAACACTCTAAATTTATCCCGAACTTTTACAATTAGTCAAATGCATTGGATTTTCACACATTCTGACCCTAGAAACAGTAACAAAGCTGTTTACTGCTTCGAATCAATGTTTTCTCGTTTTAAGCCTGATTTGGGATAAAATGGGTATACGTGTTGTCTAAACACTCCAAATTCAACCCGAACTCTTATAATTAATCAAATGCATTAGATTGTTACATATTTTGACCCTAGAAAGAGTAACAAAGCTGTTTACTGCTTCGAATCAATGTTTTCTCGGTTTTAGCCTGTTTTCTCGGTTTAAGCCTATTTTGGGACAAAATGGGTATAAGTCTTGTCAAACACTCCACATTCAACCCGAACTATTATAATCAGTCAAATGCATTAGATTGTTACATATTTTGACCCTAGATAGAGTAACAAAGCTGTTAACTGCTTCGAATCATTGTTTTCTCGGTTTTACCCTCTTTCGGGACAAAATGGGTATAAGTGGTGTATAAACACTCCAAATTCAACCCGAACTCTTATAATTAGTCAAATGCATTGGATTGTTACATATTTTGACCCTAGAAAGAGTAACAAAGCTGTTTACTGCTTCGAATCAATGTTTTCTCGGTTTTAGCCTGTTTTCTTGGTTTAAGGATGTTTTGGGATAAAACGAGTTTAAGTATTGTCTAAACACTCCAACTTCATCCCGAACTCTTACAATTAGTCAAATGCATTGGATTGTCACACATTCTGACCCTAGAAACACAAACGAAGCTGGTTACTGCTTCGAATCAATGTTTTCTCGGTTTTAGCCTGTTTCGGGACAAAATGGGTATAAGTAGTGTCTAAACACTCCAAATTTAACCCGAACTCTTATAATTAGTCAAATGCATTGGATTGTTACATATTTTGACCCTAGAAAGAGTAACATAACTGTTTACAGCTTCGAATCAATGTTTTCTCTTGGTTTTAACCTGTTTTCTCGGTTTAAGCTTGTTTTGGGATAATACGGGTTTAATGGTTGTCTAAACACTCTAAATTCATCCCGAACTCTTACGATTAGTCAAATGCATTGGATTGTCACACATTCTGATCCTAGAAACAGTAACAAAGATGTTTACTGCTTCGAATCAATGTCTTCTCGGTTTTAGCCTGTTTTCTCGGTTTAAGCCTCTTTTGGGATGAAACGGGTTGAAGTGTTGTCTAAACACTCTAAATTTATCCCGAACTTTTACAATTAGTCAAATGCATTGGATTTTCACACATTCTGACCCTAGAAACAGTAACAAAGCTGTTTACTGCTTCGAATCAATGTTTTCTCGTTTTAAGCCTGATTTGGGATAAAATGGGTATACGTGTTGTCTAAACACTCCAAATTCAACCCGAACTCTTATAATTAATCAAATGCATTAGATTGTTACATATTTTGACCCTAAAAAGAGTAACAAAGCTGTTTACTGCTTCGAATCAATGTTTTCTCGGTTTTCGCCTGTTTTCTCGGTTTAAGCCTATTTTGGGACAAAATGGGTATAAGTCTTGTCAAACACTCCACATTCAACCCGAACTATTATAATCAGTCAAATGCATTAGATTGTTACATATTTTGACCCTAGATAGAGTAACAAAGCTGTTAACTGCTTCGAATCATTGTTTTCTCGGTTTTACCCTCTTTCGGGACAAAATGGGTATAAGTGGTGTATAAACACTCCAAATTCAACCCGAACTCTTATAATTAGTCAAATGCATTGGATTGTTACATATTTTGACCCTAGAAAGCGTAACAAAGCTGTTTACTGCTTCGAATTAATGTTTTCTCGGTTTTAGCCTGTTTTCTCGGTTTAAGCATGTTTTGGGATGAAACGGGTTTAAGTGTTGTCTAAACACCCTAAATTCATCCCGAACTTTATAATTAGTCAAATCCATTTGATTTTCACACATTCTGACCCTAGAAACTGTAACAAAGCTGTTTACTGCTTCGAATCAATATTTCTCGGTTATAGTCTGTTTCGGGACAAAATGGGTATAAGTGGTGTCTAAACACTCGAAATTCAACCCGAACTCTTATAATAAGTCAAATGCATTGAATTGTTACATATATAGACCCTAGAAAGAGTAACATAGCTGTTTACAACTTTGAATCAATGTTTTCTCTTGGTTTTAGCCTGTTTTGTCGGTTTAAGCCTGTTTTGGGATAAAACGAGTTTAAGTATTGTCTAAACACTCCAAATTCATCCCGAACTCTTACAATTAGTCAAATGCATTGGATTGTCACATATTCTGACCCTAGAAACACAAAAGAAGCTGGTTACTGCTTCGAATCAATGTTTTTTCGGTTTTAGCCTGTTTTCTCGGTTTAAGCCTGTTTTGGGATGAAACGGGTTGAAGTGTTGTCTAAACACTCTAAATTCATCTCGAACTTTTACAATTAGTCAAATGCATTGTATTGTCACACATTCTGACCCTAGAAACAGTAACAAAGCTGTTTACTGCTTCGAATAAATGTTTTCTCTGTTTTAGCCTGTTTCGGGACAAAATGGGTATAAGAGTTGTCTAAACACTCCAAATTCAACCCGAACTCTTATAAATAGTCAAATGCATTGGATTGTTACATATTTTGACCCTAGAAAGAGTAACAAAGCTGTTTACTGCTTCGAATCAATGTTTTCTCGGTTTTAGCCTGTTTTCTTGGTTTAAGGATGTTTTGGGATAAAACGAGTTTAAGTATTGTCTAAACACTCCAACTTCATCCCGAACTCTTACAATTAGTCAAATGCATTGGATTGTCACACATTCTGACCCTAGAAACACAAACGAAGCTGGTTACTGCTTCGAATCAATGTTTTCTCGGTTTTAGCCTGTTTCGGGACAAAATGGGTATAAGTAGTGTCTAAACACTCCAAATTTAACCCGAACTCTTATAATTAGTCAAATGCATTGGATTGTTACATATTTTGACCCTAGAAAGAGTAACATAACTGTTTACAGCTTCGAATCAATGTTTTCTCTTGGTTTTAACCTGTTTTCTCGGTTTAAGCTTGTTTTGGGATAATACGGGTTTAATGGTTGTCTAAACACTCTAAATTCATCCCGAACTCTTACGATTAGTCAAATGCATTGGATTGTCACACATTCTGATCCTAGAAACAGTAACAAAGATGTTTACTGCTTCGAATCAATGTCTTCTCGGTTTTAGCCTGTTTTCTCGGTTTAAGCCTCTTTTGGGATGAAACGGGTTGAAGTGTTGTCTAAACACTCTAAATTCATCCCGAACTTTTACAATTAGTCAAATGCATTGGATTTTCACACATTCTGACCCTAGAAACAGTAACAAAGCTGTTTACTGCTTCGAATCAATGTTTTCTCGTTTTAAGCCTGATTTGGGATAAAATGGGTATACGTGTTGTCTAAACACTCCAAATTCAACCCGAACTCTTATAATTAATCAAATGCATTAGATTGTTACATATTTTGACCCTAAAAAGAGTAACAAAGCTGTTTACTGCTTCGAATCAATGTTTTCTCGGTTTTCGCCTGTTTTCTCGGTTTAAGCCTATTTTGGGACAAAATGGGTATAAGTCTTGTCAAACACTCCACATTCAACCCGAACTATTATAATCAGTCAAATGCATTAGATTGTTACATATTTTGACCCTAGATAGAGTAACAAAGCTGTTAACTGCTTCGAATCATTGTTTTCTCGGTTTTACCCTCTTTCGGGACAAAATGGGTATAAGTGGTGTATAAACACTCCAAATTCAACCCGAACTCTTATAATTAGTCAAATGCATTGGATTGTTACATATTTTGACCCTAGAAAGCGTAACAAAGCTGTTTACTGCTTCGAATTAATGTTTTCTCGGTTTTAGCCTGTTTTCTCGGTTTAAGCATGTTTTGGGATGAAACGGGTTTAAGTGTTGTCTAAACACCCTAAATTCATCCCGAACTTTATAATTAGTCAAATCCATTTGATTTTCACACATTCTGACCCTAGAAACTGTAACAAAGCTGTTTACTGCTTCGAATCAATATTTCTCGGTTATAGTCTGTTTCGGGACAAAATGGGTATAAGTGGTGTCTAAACACTCGAAATTCAACCCGAACTCTTATAATAAGTCAAATGCATTGAATTGTTACATATATAGACCCTCGAAAGAGTAACATAGCTGTTTACAACTTTGAATCAATGTTTTCTCTTGGTTTTAGCCTGTTTTGTCGGTTTAAGCCTGTTTTGGGATAAAACGAGTTTAAGTATTGTCTAAACACTCCAAATTCATCCCGAACTCTTACAATTAGTCAAATGCATTGGATTGTCACATATTCTGACCCTAGAAACACAAAAGAAGCTGGTTACTGCTTCGAATCAATGTTTTTTCGGTTTTAGCCTGTTTTCTCGGTTTAAGCCTGTTTTGGGATGAAACGGGTTGAAGTGTTGTCTAAACACTCTAAATTCATCTCGAACTTTTACAATTAGTCAAATGCATTGTATTGTCACACATTCTGACCCTAGAAACAGTAACAAAGCTGTTTACTGCTTCGAATAAATGTTTTCTCTGTTTTAGCCTGTTTCGGGACAAAATGGGTATAAGAGTTGTCTAAACACTCCAAATTCAACCCGAACTCTTATAAATAGTCAAATGCATTGGATTGTTACATATTTTGACCCTAGAAAGAGTAACAAAGCTGTTTACTGCTTCGAATCAATGTTTTCTCGGTTTTAGCCTGTTTTCTTGGTTTAAGGATGTTTTGGGATAAAACGAGTTTAAGTATTGTCTAAACACTCCAACTTCATCCCGAACTCTTACAATTAGTCAAATGCATTGGATTGTCACACATTCTGACCCTAGAAACACAAACGAAGCTGGTTACTGCTTCGAATCAATGTTTTCTCGGTTTTAGCCTGTTTCGGGACAAAATGGGTATAAGTAGTGTCTAAACACTCCAAATTTAACCCGAACTCTTATAATTAGTCAAATGCATTGGATTGTTACATATTTTGACCCTAGAAAGAGTAACATAACTGTTTACAGCTTCGAATCAATGTTTTCTCTTGGTTTTAACCTGTTTTCTCGGTTTAAGCTTGTTTTGGGATAATACGGGTTTAATGGTTGTCTAAACACTCTAAATTCATCCCGAACTCTTACGATTAGTCAAATGCATTGGATTGTCACACATTCTGATCCTAGAAACAGTAACAAAGATGTTTACTGCTTCGAATCAATGTCTTCTCGGTTTTAGCCTGTTTTCTCGGTTTAAGCCTCTTTTGGGATGAAACGGGTTGAAGTGTTGTCTAAACACTCTAAATTCATCCCGAACTTTTACAATTAGTCAAATGCATTGGATTTTCACACATTCTGACCCTAGAAACAGTAACAAAGCTGTTTACTGCTTCGAATCAATGTTTTCTCGTTTTAAGCCTGATTTGGGATAAAATGGGTATACGTGTTGTCTAAACACTCCAAATTCAACCCGAACTCTTATAATTAATCAAATGCATTAGATTGTTACATATTTTGACCCTAAAAAGAGTAACAAAGCTGTTTACTGCTTCGAATCAATGTTTTCTCGGTTTTCGCCTGTTTTCTCGGTTTAAGCCTATTTTGGGACAAAATGGGTATAAGTCTTGTCAAACACTCCACATTCAACCCGAACTATTATAATCAGTCAAATGCATTAGATTGTTACATATTTTGACCCTAGATAGAGTAACAAAGCTGTTAACTGCTTCGAATCATTGTTTTCTCGGTTTTACCCTCTTTCGGGACAAAATAGGTATAAGTGGTGTATAAACACTCCAAATTCAACCCGAACTCTTATAATTAGTCAAATGCATTGGATTGTTACATATTTTGACCCTAGAAAGCGTAACAAAGCTGTTTACTGCTTCGAATTAATGTTTTCTCGGTTTTAGCCTGTTTTCTCGGTTTAAGCATGTTTTGGGATGAAACGGGTTTAAGTGTTGTCTAAACACCCTAAATTCATCCCGAACTTTATAATTAGTCAAATGCATTTGATTTTCACACATTCTGACCCTAGAAACTGTAACAAAGCTGTTTACTGCTTCGAATCAATATTTCTCGGTTATAGTCTGTTTCGGGACAAAATGGGTATAAGTGGTGTCTAAACACTCGAAATTCAACCCGAACTCTTATAATAAGTCAAATGCATTGAATTGTTACATATATAGACCCTAGAAAGAGTAACATAGCTGTTTACAACTTTGAATCAATGTTTTCTCTTGGTTTTAGCCTGTTTTGTCGGTTTAAGCCTGTTTTGGGATAAAACGAGTTTAAGTATTGTCTAAACACTCCAAATTCATCCCGAACTCTTACAATTAGTCAAATGCATTGGATTGTCACATATTCTGACCCTAGAAACACAAAAGAAGCTGGTTACTGCTTCGAATCAATGTTTTTCGGTTTTAGCCTGTTTTCTCGGTTTAAGCCTGTTTTGGGATGAAACGGGTTGAAGTGTTGTCTAAACACTCTAAATTCATCTCGAACTTTTACAATTAGTCAAATGCATTGTATTGTCACACATTCTGACCCTAGAAACAGTAACAAAGCTGTTTACTGCTTCGAATAAATGTTTTCTCTGTTTTAGCCTGTTTCGGGACAAAATGGGTATAAGAGTTGTCTAAACACTCCAAATTCAACCCGAACTCTTATAAATAGTCAAATGCATTGGATTGTTACATATTTTGACCCTAGAAAGAGTAACAAAGCTGTTTACTGCTTCGAATCAATGTTTTCTCGGTTTTAGCCTGTTTTCTTGGTTTAAGGCTGTTTTGGGATAAAACGAGTTTAAGTATTGTCTAAACACTCCAAATTCATCCCAAACTCTTACAATTAGTCAAATGCATTGGATTGTCACACATTATGACCCTAGAAACACAAACGAAGCTGGTTACTGCTTCGAATCAATGTTTTCTCGGTTTTAGCCTGTTTCGGGACAAAATGGGTATAAGTAGTGTCTAAACACTCCAAATTTAACCCGAACTCTTATAATTAGTCAAATGCATTGGATTGTTACATATTTTGACCCTAGAAAGAGTAACATAACTGTTTACAGCTTCGAATCAATGTTTTCTCTTGGTTTTAACCTGTTTTCTCGGTTTAAGCTTGTTTTGGGATAATACGGGTTTAATTGTTGTCTAAACACTCTAAATTCATCCCGAACTCTTACGATTAGTCAAATGCATTGGATTGTCACACATTCTGACCCTAGAAACAGTAACAAAGATGTTTACTGCTTCGAATCAATGTCTTCTTGGTTTTAGCCTGTTTTCTCGGTTTAAGCCTCTTTTGGGATGAAAAGGGTTGAAGTGTTGTCTAAACACTCTAAATTCATCCCGAACTTTTACAATTAGTCAAATGCATTGGCTTTTCACACATTCTGACCCTAGAAACAGTAACGAAGCTGTTTACTGCTTCGAATCAATGTTTTCTCGTTTTAAGCCTGATTTGGGATAAAATGGGTATACGTATTGTCTAAACACTCCAAATTCAACCCGAACTCTTATAATTAATCAAAAGCATTAGATTGTTACATATTTTGACTCTAAAAAGAGTAACAAAGCTGTTTACTGCTTCGAATCAATTTTTCTCGGTTTTCGCCTGTTTTCTCGGTTTAAGCCTATTTTGGGACAAAATGGGTATAAGTCTTGTCAAACACTCCAAATTCAACCCGAACTCTTATAATTAGTCAAATGCATTAGATTGTTACATATTTTGACCCTAGATAGAGTAACAAAGCTGGTTACTGCTTCGAATCATTGTTTTCTCGGTTTTACCCTTTTTCGGGACAAAATGGGTATAAGTGGTGTATAAACACTCCAAATTCAACCCGAACTCTTATAATTAGTCAAATGCATTGGATTGTTACATATTTTAACCCTAGAAAGCGTAACAAAGCTGTTTACTGCTTCGAATGAATGTTTTCTCGGTTTTAGCCTGTTTTCTCGGTTTAAGCCTGTTTTGGGATGAAACGGGTTTAAGTGTTGTCTAAACACCCTAAATTCATCCCGAACATTATAATTAGTCAAATGCATTTGATTGTCACACATTCTGACCCTAGAAACTGTAACAAAGCTGTTTACTGCTTCGAATTAATGTTTTCTCGGTTATAGTCTGTTTCGGGACAAAATGGGTATAAGTGGTGTCTAAACACTCGAAATTCAACCCGAACTCTTATAATAAGTCAAATGCATTGAATTGTTACATATTTTGACCCTAGAAAGAGTAACATAGCTGTTTACAACTTCGAATCAATGTTTTCTCTTGGTTTTAGCCTGTTTTGTCGGTTTAAGCCTGTTTTGGGATAAAACGAGTTTAAGTATTGTCTAAACACTCCAAATTCATCCCGAACTCTTACAATTAGTCAAATGCATTGGATTGTCACATATTCTGACCCTAGAAACACAAAAGAAGCTGGTTACTGCTTCGAATCAATGTTTTTTTGGTTTTAGCCTGTTTTCTCGGTTTAAGCCTGTTTTGGGATGAAACGGGTTGAAGTGTTGTCTAAACACTCTAAATTCATCTCGAACTTTTACAATTAGTCAAATGCATTGTATTGTCACACATTCTGACCCTAGAAACAGTAAAAAAGCTGTTTACTGCGTCGAATAAATGTTTTCTCTGTTTTAGCCTGTTTCGGGACAAAATGGGTATAAGTGTTGTCTAAACACTCCAAATTCAACCCGAAGTCTTATAATTAGTCAAATGCATTGGATTGTTACATATTTTGACCCTAGAAAGAGTAACAAAGCTGTTTACTGCTGCGAATAAATATTGTCTCGGTTTTAGCCTATTTCGGGACAAAATGGGTATAAGTGGTGTCTAAACACTCCAAATTCAACCCGAACTCTTATAATTAGTCAAATGCGTTGAATTGTTACATATTTTGACCCTAGAAAGAGTAACAAAGCTGTTTACTGCTTCGAATCAATGTTTTCTTGGTTTTAGCCTGTTTTCTCGGTTTAAGCCTGTTTTAGGATGAAACGGGTTTAAGTGTTGTCTAAACACTCTAAATTCATCCCGAACATTTATAATTAGTCAAATCGATTGGATTGTCACACATTCTGACCCTAGAAACAGTAACAAAGCTGTTTACTGCTTTGAATCAATGTTTTCTTGATTTTAGCCTGTTTCGGGACAAAATGGGTATAAGTGGTGTCTAAACACTCCAAATTCAACCCGAACTCTTATAATTAGTCAAATGAATTGGATTGTTACATATTTTGACCCTAAAAAGAGTAACATAGTGTTAGAATTGCGGAAATGTAGAGGAGAGATTAAGAGAATAGTTTGAACAAGAATAGAGAGAATAAAGTAAAAGACTTAATTAGATAATTTCTTATGTTGGTTACATTGTCTAATATAGAGGAACAAAGGGCATATAGCCGTTAGGTGAGAGTGTAAGCTGAAAAGGACACAATGTGGCTTGTCTCAAACTTGTGCATGGTGAAAGCGACCCGTCCTCCCTTTGTTTGACTAGCATTGCTCATCTACCAAATGCATACACGTGATTCTTCATCCTTGCTAGATATTTAAGTTCTTCTAGATCCTTCTTTCTCCTGGGCTTCTTTGTTATAAGGCCGCTGCTACACATCTCACTCCAATGGCCCCCATAGCCCCATTGCCTCGATTGTACGGACACTCGTACGGATGACTGTACGGACATTCGTACGGACACTCACCCTTGATCTCATCTTCCTCTTTCTCACCAATACTCCCCTTCAAGTTTAGCCGAATGAAATGGCTAAACTTGCACTCCCGTGAAGCATCACCTCGTTAAAAACATCAACATATAAAACCACTTGGGATAAAACTATATCGAGGGAAAAAGAGTGTGATGACCATGGGAAGGAGGATTAAGATCATGGATGGGTCAAGTCCACAAGACCAAGCTTGCCGTGGATGTGGGAGCAAACTTGACGACTTGCAGCCTTGGTGAAGATATCGGCGAGCTGATCTTTACTTGGTGTGTGGCATGGAAGTGTAACACCTTCTTCAATCTTTTCCCGGACCTTATTACAATCTAACTCTATGTGCTTGGTTCGTTCATGGAACACCGAGTTGGTTGCGATATGAATGGCAACTTCGTTGTCGCAATGCATAGGAATCGGTGTGGAGGATTTGATGCCTAGGTCTTCAAGAAGCGCCTTGAGCCATGTGAGCTCGGTAGTGAGCTTTCTCATTGCTCTATATTCAGATTCTGCGCTTGACATAGAGACCACCTTTTGCTTATTTGTCTTCCATGTGACTAAGTTGCCTCCTATAAAAGTACAATAGCCGGTTGTAGAACGCCTATCCGTCCTATCACCACCCCAATCTGCGTCACAGTATCCAACTAGCTCGGTGTTGGAGTTCTTTCACATCCAAATGCCTTGTCCGGGGCTCTTTTTGAGATAGTGGAGAATCCTTTCCAAGAGGCTCCAATGATAGGTAGTGGGAGCTTTCATGTACTGACTCACCTGATTCACAGCATAGCAAATGTCAGGCCGAGTAAGTGTTAAGTAGATTAGCTTACCCACCAATCGACGATAGCGAGAGGGATCTTCATATGGTGGATCCTTTCTCTCCCCTTGTCGTTCTACTTGATATCCATCAGGAATTGGTGTCTCCACTGGTTTAGCTCCTAGCTTTCCTGTCTCACATAACAAATCAAGAGTATACTTCCTTTGTGAAAGAAATAAGCCTTCCGGAGAGCGACAAATTTCAATCCCAAGGAAGTATTTAAGCTCTCCAAGATCTTTTATGTCAAATACTGACTTAAGATGATCCTTAATATCTTGAATACCTTCTTTGTTGTCCCCGGAGATGATTAGATCATCAACATAAATGAGAACAACAACTATACCTTTAGACCTTTGGAGGGTGAAGAGAGTACCATCCATGTGAGACTTCTTAAAACCATGGCTTATAAGAGTGGTGCTCAGCTTATGGTACCAAGCTCTCGGCGATTGTTTTAAACCATATATGGCTTTTCTTAATCGCAATACCTTTCCCAGAGTGATGGTGTCATCAAGGCCAGGTGGTGGTGTCATGTATACTTCTTCTTGTAGTTCTCCTTGTAGGAATGCATTTTTGACATCCATCTGCCATAACTCCCATGAAAGATTAGTAGCAAGTGAGAGTACAACCCTTACCGTATGTAGTTTTGCTACCGGTGCAAATGTGTCTTTGTAATCTTCCCCATATGTTAGAGTGAAGCCACGAGCGACTAGTCTAGCTTTATATCTCTCTATTTCTCCATTGCTCAAATATTTGATAGTGAATACCCACTTGGAGCTTACGGCCCTTTTTCCTGGTGGAAGATCAGCTTCATCCCAAGTGTGATTGCGCTCCATTGCTCCAACCTCATCGTCAACAGCATTCACCCATTCCTTACTTTCCTTGGCTTCCTCATAGGTTTGTGGAATGTTGTGTTCATCGATTTTGCTGAGAAATGCTTGATGATCGGCCGGTAGTAGCGCAAGAGAGAAAACGGCTTGAATCGGATGAGCAACAGCTTGATTATTGTAGTAAAATCTTTTATCTTTCCATGTGGATGGATGTGACTTGATCCATTGGCTCCTTCTCAATGGTTGTGGCGTCGGCTCTGTTGTGTTGACCGATTCGAGGACTTGTTCATGTTCAAGTTCCTCTTGTGTCGACTCAATTATGTTCTCCCCTTCCGGCGCCTGAACCGTGGAGTCAAGAACATGAGTTTCAAGAGCCGGATCATCTGTCGTCGGAAGTGTTGCAGTCGAGTCAGGTGAAGTATCCTGGGACACATTTTGGTTTTGGTTTGGTGAGACGCCAAGGTGATCAAGAAGGAACTTAAGGCTGGCGGATCGATCAGTTGGAGTGGCGAGATCCTTTAGATCATTCCAATCTTTCTTAGCAAAGTATCCTTGTTCTTCAAGGAACTTGACATCCCGAGACACAAATGTGCGACTATTGACCGGATCGAAGCACTTGTATCCTTTTTGCGTGATGGAGTAGCCTAGGAACATACATCTTGTGCTCTTTGCTTCAAGTTTGTTCCTTAGCTCTCCTGGTACTAAAACAAAACAAACACACCCAAATACTCTTAAATGACTTAGGGATGGTTTAAATTGGTTTAATACCTCAAATGGTGATTTATCTTCCAAAATCTTTGTTGGAATACGATTGATGAGGTAATATGTGGTCAAGACTGCATCTCCCCAATATCTCTTTGTGATGTTACTATATTTTACCATATTTAAGACCTTGTTTAGTTCATGTTTTGCATCATATAGAAATGATTCCTTAGGTTTTATAGCCATTTATGTCCAAATATGCACTTAGGATGTTTAGAAGCATGTATTGCATACATTTGTGCATTTGGAGTATTATTAGGTGTTATGGAGCTCTAAAAGGGTAAAGAAGAACTTGGTGTTACTTATGGAGCTAAACAAGAGGACTGAAAATATCAGGAAGTGGATTTACAAGGCAACTCGACCATAGCACTCGAGCAGGCACACAGTCGAGTACATGGTCGGATTCATAACGGGCTCCTCAAAGATCGATCCAACTGAAGATCTTCCGTTGCGGTTCAGCTTGAGAACCCTTCATGAGTGTTGTAGGAAATTGAGTTATCTTTCTACAGGCGGTGGTTTCAAGTCAATCGAAGGTGTAGTGTAAGAGTTATCCCGATTTTACTAAACAGATATCATCCCAGATCGAAGACTCGAGCTACGTGACGGACCAACCACTCGACCATGCACTCGACCGAGCACATGGTCGAGCTGACTGTCGCCTCTCTGTTTTTTCCTCTAGGTAACTAGGGATTCTCTCTCTTTACTATATATATGTACTGGCACTTGTGGCCGCAAAAAAAGACACCTTGGAGACCCTTTAGACACCTCATAACCTAGTTTTTGCCATTTTTAGCTACTTTTACTTTATTGCATCATCTCTTATCTTTTCTCTAGATTTTCATAGATTTGTAATCATCATAACTTTCTGTGTGTTGAGAATCTGAGTTTAGTACTTTGTATTAAATTAAAGATCTCTCTCTTATCTTTCTAATCATGCAAGTTTCATTAATTTCTGGGTTTATGATTTTGTTCATCATGTTTTGTGATTCTTAGTAGTGTGT
This sequence comes from Camelina neglecta, assembly GCA_023864065.1. Taxonomy (NCBI): domain Eukaryota; kingdom Viridiplantae; phylum Streptophyta; class Magnoliopsida; order Brassicales; family Brassicaceae; genus Camelina; species Camelina neglecta. The sequence continues at coordinate 30,048 of JALDXE010000071.1, forward strand.
AGAGATCTTAAGGATGGATTAGGCTGGGTAAAGGTTATGGGTGTTGAGATTGATCAAGCTTTATTGTTATACATCTCTTCTAGATTAGATATGCTCTATGCTGTTCTTATACTGAGAAGGTAAGGATAGATCTTAAGCTTCTTAGCATCACACCAATGTCTAAGTTGCTAGGTAAGGCTAAGTCTAGAGATTATCATGAAGCATGCTAAGAGATTAGATGTTTTGTTTGGTTTTTGAGAATAATGATCTGGGTTTTAATGCCTGCTTTTATATGTAATAGCTAGTGAGAGCTAGGTCTAAGAGTATCTAAGCTTGATTGTTATTGCCATGAGAATGGGTTAACAAGTATGAGAGGATCATTGTCTAGAGTAACTCATTGTTGATTGAGGTTTGTTGATCAATCTAGATAACCATAGCTTAAGCCCAGCCCATGAATCCATCCTTAGGACCTTTCTTTGTCTATTGATTTCCCTGTTTAAATCTTGTTTATTGCTTGTTGTTTGCTCTGTTTTCATTATTTGCTCTGTTTCTGTTCATTCGCTTGTCAACTCGACCCCCCACTCGACCATGCACTCGACCGAGTGCTAGGTCGAGCTCCATTTTACTTTCTTGCTTATGCATTGTTCTGTTCCTGTTTTCTTCTGCTTATTAGTTAATTCTGCTTAGTCTTGTTTATTGCACTTGTTCTATAGTTTAATTCAGCATCAGTATTGTCTTAAGTTGCCTTAGTTCATTGCATTTCATTATTGTCATTAGGTTGTTAGAAACAAATCATAATTATATTTGGCTTAACTTAAATGCATTGATCACATCTTGACTGCTTACATATCACACTCTCTATGGATTGACATCCTTTATGCTACAACATCATAAGGGTATTGAAACACATTGCATACATTCTGATCATCTTAGCCTAAGTCTGTTTGTTTGCATGTCATCAGTCATTCATTCATAGGTTAAGATAGAAAAATACATGTTTCACTTTGGTACATTAGCATGGAACATCATTGATCTTGCTACTTCCATCAAGTGTCGATTCTTTCTCTCCGCCACTCCATTTTGTTGAGGAGTGTATGGGCAACTTGTTTGATGTATAATGCCATGCTTTGCTAGGTGTTCTTTGAATCGATTGCTTTTATACTCGCCTCCATTATCTGTTCTAAACACTTTAATCTTAGCATTAAATTGGTTAGTAACATAGTTTTGAAGTTTATGAAGGCATCTATCACCCGATCCTTAGAGGGAAGCAAAGTAACCCAAGTATATTTCGATTTTTCATCTATAAAGGTCACAAAATATTTGTTATTATCCCTAGAAGCACATGGTGATGTCCAAACATCCGAATGAACTAAGTCAAAGCATTTTTCATAAAACGTAGTGGACTTAGAAAAAACGGTTTTACAATGTTTGCCGAGAATACAAGCTTCACAACTAGAATGATCAAAAGAAACATTAGGTATCATCAATTCAAGGGCTCGAGAGTGAGGATGACCTAATCTAGCATGCCACATAACATTAAATGAAACACCAAGATGAGAACTAAGAGAGAAAGATTTAGGTGGGCTTGATGAAATATCTTCAAGAATATAAAGGTCATCTTTGGTTCCACCTTCACCAATCAGTTTTCCAGTCTCAATATCCTGAAAGTAAACATCATTAGGCCCAAATATATCATAGCAATTAAGGTCATTAGTTGCTCTTTTAACCGACAAAAGATTAGAAGTGAATTTAGGCATATAAAAGGCCTTAGATTCTCTGTTAAACAATTTTAAGTTACCAACTCCTTGAACTGGTATCCTATCACCATTAGCAATTATAACATCTCCTCTAGCCGGTTCAATATTGTTTAGGAGATTCGAGTTACTAATCATATGGTGAGAAGCACTTGAATCAACAACAAGTGAACTCTTAGGCTTTAGAGTTAAGAAAGTTTTACCGGACTCCTTGAGAGCCAAAGACTTGAAGAATGCTTCCAAGTCTGATTTCCTCACAAAGTCGCCGGATGTTGTCTCTTCTCTACTCTTTGATGAACCGTTGGCTTGTTCATCCTTGGCGTGAGTGAGTTTGGCTCTTGGTTCTTTGTTGTTGAGGTTACTCGGTCTCAAGTGGGGGTGAAGGAACCAGCATTTGTCCTAGGTATGACTCTTCCTTTTGCAGTGTTCACACCCTCCTTTCGATCTTCGATCCTCCGGCTTGAATGTTCCTTTGCTAGCCGTGACTAACTCCCCTTTACCACTAAATAGGCCAAGAGAGCCTTGCTCCTTTTGAATTTGTGAGCACACATCATCAAGACTAGGAAGCTTGTCAGATCTTAGGATGTGTTTGATGAGCGTTGAAAGTCGGATTGAGTGTGAGGAGTAGAGAAAAGACCTTGTCTTGTTCCCTTCGCTCATTGAGTACCGCCGGATCCATAGTGTTTGGCCTAAGCATTTCAAACTCGGCTCATAGGGATTTGAACTTGCCGAAATGCTTATTAAACTCCATATCCTCTTGGCTCAGGTCGTTGATAGCTTTCCATTCTTGAGACGCGAGTCAGGTTGGAGATTTGCCAAACACATTCTTGAGAGTTTCCCATAGTTCACTTGCTGTCTCACAGTATGAGTAAGCTTCAAAGATTGGGGCTTCAAGAGAGTTTTGGAGGATGGAGAGAACTGTTTGGTCTTCTTGGAACCACTTGGCTTCTTCTTCTTAAAGCCTAGCTTCCTCTTCATCCTCTTTGATGGATTCTTTTCCATTTTCTTTGGTGGCTTTCTTTGGAGTTTTTCCACCTTCGATGTGGCTCCAAAGTCCGCGGCCACATAATGCGGTTTTGGTGGTTCTTGACCACAGGAGGTAGTTACTGCCTTTGAGAACGGTTGGTAGCACCAGCGGCTTAGTGTTTTTCATGGCCGAGGGACAAAGCTTTTAAACCAGAGAATGAAAGTGAAATCGGTGAACTAGAAACAAGTAAGAATGACGAGATTTTTGAGAATAAAGAGAATAGAAGAATCAAATTGTCAAGAACGACAACCTTGCTCTGATACCATGTTAGAATTGCAGAAATGTAGAGGAGAGATTAAGAGAATAGTTTGAACAAGAATAGAGAGAATAAAGTAAAAGACTTAATTAGGTAATTTCTTATGTGGGTTACATGGTCTAATATAGAGGAACAAAGGGCATATAGCCGTTAGGTGAGAGTGTAAGCTGAAAAGGACACAATGTGGCTTGTCTCGAACTTGTGTAAGGTGAAAGCGACCCGTCCTCCCTTTGTTTGACTCGCATTGCTCATCTACCAAAGGCATACACGTGATTCTTCATCCTTGCTAGATATTTAAGTTCTTCTAGATCCTTCTTTCTCCTGGGCTTCTTTGTTATAAGGCCGCTGCTACACATCTCACTCCAATGGCCCCCATAGCCCCATTGCCTCGATTGTACGGACACTCGTACGGATGACTGTACGGACATTCGTACGGACACTCACCCTTGATCTCATGTTCCTCTTTCTCACCAATACATAGCTGTTTACAGCTTCGAATCAATGTTTTCTCTTGGTTTTAGCCTATTTTCTCGTTTTAAGCCTGTTTTGGGATAAAACGGGTTTAAGTGTTGTCTAAACACTCCAAATTCATCCCGAACTCTTACAAATAGTCAAATGCGTTGGATTGTCACACATTCTGACCCTAGAAACAGTGACATAGCTGTTTACTGCTTCGAATCAATGTTTTCTCGGTTTTAGCCTGTTTCGAGACAAAATGGGTATAAGTGGTGTCTAAACACTCCAAATTCAACCCGAACACTTATAATTAGTCAAATGCATTGGATTGTTACATATTTTGACCCAAGAAAGAGTAACAAAGCTGTTTACTGCTTCGAATCAATGTTTTCTCGGTTTTAGCCTGTTTTCTCGGTTTAAGCCTGTTTTGGGATGAAACGGGTTTAAGTGTTGTCTAAACACTCTAAATTCATCCCGAACTTTTACAATTAGTCAAATGCATTGGATTGTCACACATTCTGACCCTAGAAACAGTAACAAAGCTGTTTACTGCTTCAAATCAATGTTTTCTCGGTTTTAGCCTGTTTCGGGACAAAATGGGTATAAGTGGTGTCTAAAGACTCCATATTCAACCCGAACTCTTATAATTAGTCAAATGCATTGGATTGTTACATATTTTGACCCTAGAAAGAGTAACACAGCTGTTTACAGCTTCAAATCAATGTTTTCTCTTGGTTTTAGCCTGTTTTCACGGTTTAAATCTCTTTTGGGATAAAACGGGTTTAAGTGTTGTCTAAACACTCTGAATTCATCCCAAACTCTTCCAATTAGTCCAATGCATTGGATTATCACACATTCTGACCCTAGAAACAGTAACAAAGCTGTTTACTGCTTCGAATCAATGTTTTTTCGGTTTTAGACTGTTTCTGGACAAAATGGGTATAAGTGGTGTCTAAACACTCCAAATTCAACCCGAACTCTTATAATTAGTCAAATGCATTAGATTGTTACATATTTTGACCCTAGAAAGAGTAACACAGCTGTTTACAGCTTCGAATCAATGTTTCCTCTTGGTTTTAGCCTGTTTTCTCGGTGTAAACCTCTTTTGGGATAAAACGGGTTTAAGTGTTGTCTAAACACTCCAAATTCGTCCCGAACTCTTACAATTAGTCAAATGCATTGGATTGTCATACATTATGACCCTAGAAACAGTAACATAGCTGTTTACTGCTTCGAATCAATGTTTTCTCGGTTTTAGCCTGTTTCGAGACAAAATGGGTATAAGTGGTGTCTAAACACTCCAAATTCAACCCGAACACTTATAATTAGTCAAATGCATTTTATTAATACATATTTTGACCCTAGAAAGAGTAACAAAGCTGTTTACTGCTTTGAATCAATGTTTTCTCGGTTTTAGCCTGTTTTCTCGGTTTAAGCCTGTTTTGGGATGAAACGGGTTGAAGTATTGTCTAAACACTCTATATTCATCCCAAACTTTTACAACTAGTCAAATGCATTGGATTGTCACACATACTGACCCTAGAAACAGTAAAAAAGCTGTTTACTCCTTCGAATCAATGTTTTCTCGGTTTAACCTGTTTCGAGACAAAATAGGTATAAGTGGTGTCTAAACACTCCAAATTCAACTCGAACACTTATAATTAGTCAAATGCATTGGATTGTTACATATTTTGACCCAAGAAAGAGTAACAAAGCTATTTACTGCTTCGAATCATTGTTTTCTCGGGTTGAGCCTGTTTTCTCGGTTTAAGCCTATTTTGGGATGAAACGGGTTTAAGTGTTGTCTAAACACACCAAATTCATCCCGAACTCTTACAAATAGTCAAATGCGTTGGATTGTCACACATTCTGACCCTAGAAACAGTGACATAGCTGTTTACTGCTTCGAATCAATGTTTTCTCGGTTTTAGCCTGTTTCGAGACAAAATGGGTATAAGTGGTGTCTAAACACTCCAAATTCAACCCGAACACTTATAATTAGTCAAATGCATTGGATTGTTACATATTTTGACCCAAGAAAGAGTAACAAAGCTGTTTACTGCTTCGAATCAATGTTTTCTCGGTTTTAGCCTGTTTTCTCGGTTTAAGCCTGTTTTGGGATGAAACGGGTTTAAGTGTTGTCTAAACACTCTAAATTCATCCCGAACTTTTACAATTAGTCAAATGCATTGGATTGTCACACATTCTGACCCTAGAAACAGTAACAAAGCTGTTTACTGCTTCAAATCAATGTTTTCTCGGTTTTAGCCTGTTTCGGGACAAAATGGGTATAAGTGGTGTCTAAAGACTCCATATTCAACCCGAACTCTTATAATTAGTCAAATGCATTGGATTGTTACATATTTTGACCCTAGAAAGAGTAACACAGCTGTTTACAGCTTCAAATCAATGTTTTCTCTTGGTTTTAGCCTGTTTTCACGGTTTAAATCTCTTTTGGGATAAAACGGGTTTAAGTGTTGTCTAAACACTCTGAATTCATCCCAAACTCTTCCAATTAGTCCAATGCATTGGATTATCACACATTCTGACCCTAGAAACAGTAACAAAGCTGTTTACTGCTTCGAATCAATGTTTTTTCGGTTTTAGACTGTTTCGAGACAAAATGGGTATAAGTGGTGTCTAAACACTCCAAATTCAACCCGAACTCTTATAATTAGTCAAATGCATTAGATTGTTACATATTTTGACCCTAGAAAGAGTAACACAGCTGTTTACAGCTTCGAATCAATGTTTCCTCTTGGTTTTAGCCTGTTTTCTCGGTGTAAACCTCTTTTGGGATAAAACGGGTTTAAGTGTTGTCTAAACACTCCAAATTCGTCCCGAACTCTTACAATTAGTCAAATGCATTGGATTGTCACACATTATGACCCTAGAAACAGTAACATAGCTGTTTACTGCTTCGAATCAATGTTTTCTCGGTTTTAGCCTGTTTCGAGACAAAATGGGTATAAGTGGTGTCTAAACACTCCAAATTCAACCCGAACACTTATAATTAGTCAAATGCATTTTATTAATACATATTTTGACCCTAGAAAGAGTAACAAAGCTGTTTACTGCTTTGAATCAATGTTTTCTCGGTTTTAGCCTGTTTTCTCGGTTTAAGCCTGTTTTGGGATGAAACGGGTTGAAGTATTGTCTAAACACTCTATATTCATCCCAAACTTTTACAACTAGTCAAATGCATTGGATTGTCACACATACTGACCCTAGAAACAGTAAAAAAGCTGTTTACTCCTTCGAATCAATGTTTTCTCGGTTTAACCTGTTTCGAGACAAAATAGGTATAAGTGGTGTCTAAACACTCCAAATTCAACTCGAACACTTATAATTAGTCAAATGCATTGGATTGTTACATATTTTGACCCAAGAAAGAGTAACAAAGCTATTTACTGCTTCGAATCATTGTTTTCTCGGTTTGAGCCTGTTTTCTCGGTTTAAACCTATTTTGGGATGAAACGGGTTTAAGTGTTGTCTAAACACTCTAAATTCATCCCGAACTTTTAAAATTAGTCAAATGCATTGGATTTTCACACATTCTGACCCTAGAAACAGTAACAAAGCTGTTTACTGCTTCAAATGAATGTTTTCTCGGTTTTAGCCTGTTTCGGGACAAAATGGATATTAGTGGTCTCTAAATACTCCATATTCAACCCGAACTCTTATAATTAGTCAAATGCATTGGATTATTACATATTTTGACCCTAGAAAGAGTAACACAGCTGTTTACAGCTTCGAATCAATGTTTTCTCTTGGTTTTAGCCTGTTTTCTCGGTTTAAACCTCTTTTGGGATAAAACGGGTTTAAGTGTTGTCTAAACACTCCGAATTCATCCCGAACTCTTCCAATTAGTCCAATGCATTGGATTGTCACACATTCTGACCCTAGAAACAGTAACAAAGCTGTTTACTGCTTCGAATCAATGATTTTTCGGTTTTAGACTGTTTCTGGACAAAATGGGTATAAGTGGTGTCTAAACACTCCAAATTCAACCCGAACTCTTATAATTAGTCAAATGCATTCGATTGTTACACATTCAAACCCTTTAAACAGTAACAATGCTGTTTACTGCTTCGAATCAATGTTTTCTCGGATTTAGCCTGTTTTCTCGGTTTAAGCCTGTTTTGGGATGAAACGGGTTTAATGGTTGTCTAAACCCTCTAAATTCATCCCGAACTTTTACAATTAGTCAAATGCATTGGATTGTCACACATTCTGACCCTAGAAACAGTAACAAAGCTGTTTACTGCTTCGAATCAATGTTTTCTCGGTTTTAGCCTGTTTCGGGACAAAATGGGTATAAGTGGTGTCTAAATACTCCATATTCAACCCGAATTCTTATAATTAGTCAAATACATTGGAATGTTACATATTTTGACCCTAGAAAGAGTAACACAGCTGTTTACAGCTTCGAATCAATGTTTTCTCTTGGTTTTAGCCTTTTTTCTCGGTTTAAACCTCTTTTGGGATAAAACGGGTTTAAGTGTTGTCTAAACACTCCAACTTCATCCCGAACTCTTACAATTAGTCAAATGCATTGGATTGTCCCATATTCTGACCCTAGAAACAGTCACAAACCTGTTTACTGCTTCGAATCAATGTTTTTTCGGTATTAGACTGTTTCTGGACAAAATGGGTATAAGTGGTGTCTAAACACTCCAAATTCAACCCGAACTCTTATAATTAGTCAAATGCATTGGATTGTTACATATTTTGACCCTAGAAACAGTAACAAAGCTGTTTACTGCTTCAAATCAATGTTTTCTCTTGGTTTTAGCCTGTTTTCTCGTTTCAAGCTTGTTTTGGGATAAAATGGGTTTACGTGTTGTCTAAACACTCCAAATTCATCCCGAACTCTTACAATTAGTCAAATGCATTGGATTGTCACACATTATGACCCCAGAAACAGTAACAAAGCTGTTTACTGCTTCGACTCAATGTTTTCTAGGTTTTAGCCTGTTTTGGGACAAAATGGGTATAAGTGGTGTCTAAACACTCCAAATTCATTCCGAACTATTACAATAAGTCAAATGCATTGGATTGTCACACATTTTGACCCAAGAAACACAAACAAAGCTGTTTACTGCTTCGAATCAATGTTTTCTCGGTTTTAGCCTGTTTTCTCGGTTTAAGCCTGTTTTGGGATGAAACGGGTTGAAGAGTTGTCTAAACACTCTAAATTCATCCCGAACTTTTACAATTAGTCAAATGCATTGGATTGTCACACATTCTGACCCTAGAAACAGTAACAAAGCTGTTTACTTCTTCGAATCAATTTTTTCTCGGTTTTAGCCTATTTCGGGACAAAATGGGTATAAGTGGTGTCTAAACACTCCAAATTCAACCTGAACTCTTATAATTAGTCAAATGCATTAGATTGTTACATATTTTGAACCTAGAAAGAGCAACATAGCTGTTTACAGCTTCGAATCAATGTTTTCTCTTCGTTTTAGCCTGTTTTCTCGGTTTAAGCCTGTTTTGGGATAAAACGGGTTTAAGTGTTGTCTAAACACACCAAATTCATCCCGAACTCTTATAATTAGTCAAACGCATTGGATTGTCACACATTTTGACCCAAGAAACACAAACAAAGCTGTTTACTGCTTCGAATCAATGTTTTCTCGGTTTTAGCCTGTTTTCTCGGTTTTAGCCTGTTTTCTCGGTTTAAGCCTGTTTTGGGATGAAACGGGTTGAAGTGTTGTCTAAACACTCTAAATTTATCCCAAACTTTTACAACTAGTCAAATGCATTGGATTGTCGCACATACTGACCCTAGAAACAGTAACGAAGCTGTTTACTGCTTCGAATCAATGTTTTCTCGGTTTTAGCCTGTTTCGAGACAAAATGGGTATAAGTGGTGTCTAAACACTCCAAATTCAACTCGAACACTTATAATTAGTCAAATGCATTGGATTGTTACATATTTTGACCCAAGAAAGAGTAACAAAGATATTTACTGCTTCGAATCAATGTTTTCTCGGTTTGAGCCTGTTTTCTCGGTTTAAGCCTGTTTTGGGATGAAACGGGTTTAAGTGTTGTCTAAACACTCTAAATTCATCCCGAACTTTTACAATTAGTCAAATGCATTGGATTGTCACACGTTCTGACCCTAGAAACAGTAACAAAGCTGTTTACTGCTTCAAATCAATGTTTTCTCGGTTTTAGCCTGTTTCGGGACAAAATGGATATAAGTGGTGTCTAAATACTCCATATTCAACCCGAACTCTTATAATTAGTCAAGTGCATTAGATTGCTACATATTTTGACCCTAGAAAGAGTAACACAGCTGTTTACAGCTTCGAATCAATGTTTTCTCTTGGTTTTAGCCTGTTTTCTCGGTTTAAACCTCTTTTGGGATAAAACAGGTTTAAGTGTTGTCTAAACACTCCGAATTCAACCCGAACTCTTCCAATTAGTCCAATGCATTGGATTGTCACACATTCTGACCCTAGAAACAGTAACAAAGCTGTTTACTGCTTCGAATCAATGTTTTCTCGGTTTTAGACTGTTTCTGGACAAAATGGGTATAAGTGGTGTCTAAACACTCCAAATTCAACCCGAACTCTTATAATTAGTCAAATGCATTGGATTGTTACATATTTTGACCCTAGAAACAGTAACAAAGCTGTTTACTTCTTCGAATCAATGTTTTCTCTTCGTTTTAGCCTGTTTTCTCGTTTTAAGCCTGTTTTGGGATAAAACGGGTTTAAGTGTTGTCTAAACACTCCAAATTCATCCCGAACTCTTACAATTAGTCAAATGCATTGGATTGTCACACATTCTGACCCTAGAAACAGTAACAAAGCTGTTTACTGCTTCAAATCAATGTTTTCTAGGTTTTAGCCTGTTTTGGGACAAAATGGGTATAAGTGGTGTCTAAACACTCCAAATTCATTCCGAACTATTACAATAAGTCAAATGCATTGGATTGTCACACATTTTGACCCAAGAAACACAAACAAAGCTGTTTACTGCTTCGAATCAATGTTTTCTCGGTTTTAGCCTGTTTTCTCGGTTTAAGCATGTTTTGGGATGAAACGGGTTTAAGTGTTGTCTAAACACTCTAAATTCATCCCGAACTTTTACAATTAGTCAAATGCATTGGATTGTCACACATTCTGACCCTAGGAACAGTAACATAGCTGTTTACTGCTTCGAATCAATGTTTTCTCGGTTTTAGCCTGTTTCGAGACAAAATGGGTATAAGTGGTGTCTAAACACTCCAAATTCAACCCGAACACTTATAATTAGTCAAATGCATTTTATTGTTACATATTTTGACCCTAGAAAGAGTAACAAAGCTGTTTACTGCTTTGAATCAATGTTTTCTCGGTTTTAGCCTGTTTTCTCGCTTTAAGCCTGTTTTGGGATGAAACGGGTTGAAGTGTTGTCTAAACACTCTAAATTCATCCCAAACTTTTACAACTAGTCAAATGCATTGGATTGTCGCACATACTGACCCTAGAAACAGTAACAAAGCTGTTTACTGCTTCGAATCAATGTTTTCTCGGTTTTAGCCTGTTTCGAGACAAAATGGGTATAAGTGGTGTCTAAACACTCCAAATTCAACTCGAACACTTATAATTAGTCAAATGCATTGGATTGTTACATATTTTGACCCAAGAAAGAGTAACAAAGCTATTTACTGCTTCGAATTAATGTTTTCTCGGTTTGAGCCTGTTTTCTCGGTTTAAGCCTGTTTTGGGATGAAACGGGTTTAAGTGTTGTCTAAACACTCTAAATTCATCCCGAACTTTTACAATTAGTCAAATGCATTGGATTGTCACACATTCTGACCCTAGAAACAGTAACAAAGCTGTTTACTGCTTCAAATCAATGTTTTCTCGGTTTTAGCCTGTTTCGGGACAAAATGGATATAAGTGGTGTCTAAATACTCCATATTCAACCCGAACACTTATAATTAGTCAAATGCATTGGATTGTTACATATTTTGACCCAAGAAAGAGTAACAAAGCTGTTTACTGCTTCGAATCAATGTTTTCTCGGTTTGAGCCTGTTTTCTCGGTTTAAGCCTGTTTTGGGATGAAACGGGTTGAAGTGTTGTCTAAACACTCCAAATTCATCCCGAACTCTTACAATTAGTCAAATGCATTGGATTGTCACACATCCTAGAAACAGTAACAAAGCTGTTTACTGCTTCAAATCAATGTTTTCTAGGTTTTAACCTGTTTTGGGACAAAATGGGTATAAGTGGTGTCTAAACACTCCAAATTCATTCCGAACTATTACAATAAGTCAAATGCATTGGATTGTCACACATTTTGACCCAAGAAACACAAACAAAGCTGTTTACTGCTTCGAATCAATGTTTTCTCGGTTTTAGCCTGTTTTCTCGATTTAAGCCTGTTTTGGGATGAAACGGGTTGAAGAGTTGTCTAAACACTCTAAATTCATTCCGAACTTTTACAATTAGTCAAATGCATTGGATTGTCACACATTCTGACCCTAGAAACAGTAACACAGCTGTTTACTTCTTCGAATCAATTTTTTCTCGGTTTTAGCCTATTTCGGGACAAAATGGGTATAAGTGGTGTCTAAACACTCCAAATTCAACCTGAACTCTTATAATTAGTCAAATGCATTAGATTGTTACATATTTTGAACCTAGAAAGAGTAACATAGCTGTTTACAGCTTCGAATCAATGTTTTCTCTTCGTTTTAGCCTGTTTTCTCGGTTTATGCCTGTTTTGGGATAAAACGGGTTTAAGTGTTGTCTAAACACACCAAATTCATCCCGAACTCTTACAATTAGTCAAATGCATTGGATTGTCACACGTTCTGACCCTAGAAACAGTAACAAAGCTGTTTACTGCTTCAAATCAATGTTTTCTCGGTTTTAGCCTGTTTCGGGACAAAATGGATATAAGTGGTGTCTAAATACTCCATATTCAACCCGAACTCTTATAATTAGTCAAGTGCATTAGATTGTTACATATTTTGACCCTAGAAAGAGTAACACAGCTGTTTACAGCTTCGAATCAATGTTTTCTCTTGGTTTTAGCCTGTTTTCTCGGTTTAAACCTCTTTTGGGATAAAACGGGTTTAAGTGTTGTCTAAACACTCCGAATTCATCCCGAACTCTTCCAATTAGTCCAATGCATTGGATTGTCACACATTCTGACCCTAGAAACAGTAACAAAGCTGTTTACTGCTTCGAATCAATGTTTTTTCGGTTTTAGACTGTTTCTGGACAAAATGGGTATAAGTGGTGTCTAAACACTCCAAATTCAACCTGAACTCTTATAATTAGTCAAATGCATTGGATTGTTACATATTTTGACCATAGAAACAGTAACAAAGCTGTTTACTTCTTCGAATCAATGTTTTCTCTTCGTTTTAGCCTGTTTTCTCGTTTTAAGCCTGTTTTGGGATAAAACGGGTTTAAGTGTTGTCTAAACACTCCAAATTCATCCCGAACTCTTACAATTAGTCAAATGCATTGGATTGTCACACATTATGACCCTAGAAACAGTAACAAAGCTGTTTCCTGCTTCGAATCAATGTTTTCTCGGATTTAGCCTGATTTCTCGGTTTAAGCCTGGTTTGGGATAAAACGGGTTTAAGTGTTGTCTAAACACTCCAAATTCATCCCGAACTCTTACAATTAGTCAAATGCATTACATTGTCACACATTCTGACCCTAGAAACAGTAACAAAGCTGTTTACTGCTTCGAATCAATGATTTCTCGGTTTTAGCCTGTTTCGAGACAAAATGGGTATAAGTGGTGTCAAACCACTCTAAATTCAACCCGAACACTTATAATTAGTCAAATCATTGGATTGTTACATATTATGACCCTAGAAAGAGTAACAAAGCTGTTTACAGCTTCGAATCAATGTTTTCTCGGTTTTAGCCTGTTTTCTCCGTTTAAGCATGTTTTGGGATGAAACGGTTTAAGTGTTGTCTAAACACTCTAAATTCATCCCGAACTTTTACAATTAGTCAAATGCATTGGATTGTCACACATTCTGACCCTAGAAACAGTAACATAGCTGTTTACTGCTTCGAATCAATGTTTTCTCGGTTTTAGCCTGTTTCGAGACAAAATGGGTATAAGTGGTGTCTAAACACTTCAAATTCAACCCGAACACTTATAATTAGTCAAATGCATTGGATTGTAACATATTTTGACCCAAGAAAGAGTAACAAAGCTGTTTATTACTTCGAATCAATGTTTTCTCGGTTTGAGCCTGTTTTCTCGGTTTAAGCCTGTTTTGGGATGAAACGGGTTGAAGTGTTGTCTAAACACTCCAAATTCATCCCGAACTCTTACAATTAGTCAAATGCATTGGAGTGTCACACATTCTGACCCTAGAAACAGTAACAAAGCTGTTTACTGCTTCCAATCAATGTTTTCTAGGTTTTAGCCTGTTTTGGGACAAAATGGGTATAAGTGGTGTCTAAACACTCCAAATTCATTCCGAACTATTACAATAAGTCAAATGCATTGGCTTGTCACACATATTGACCCAAGAAACACAAACAAAGCTGTTTACTGCTTCGAATCAATGTTTTCTCGGTTTTAGCTTGTTTTCTCGGTTTAAGCATGTTTTGGGATGAAATGGGTTTAAGTGTTGTCTAAACACTCTAAATTCATCCCGAACTTTTACAATTAGTCAAATGCATTGGATTGTCACACATTCTGACCCTAGAAACAGTAACATAGCTGTTTACTGCTTCGAATCAATGTTTTCTCGGTTTTAGCCTGTTTCGAGACAAAATGGGTATAAGTGGTGTCTAAACACTTCAAATTCAACCCGAACACTTATAATTAGTCAAATGCATTGGATTGTTACATATTTTGACCCAAGAAAGAGTAACAAAGCTGTTTATTACTTCGAATCAATGTTTTCTCGGTTTGAGCCTGTTTTCTCGGTTTAAGCCTGTTTTGGGATGAAACGGGTTGAAGTGTTGTCTAAACACTCCAAATTCATCCCGAACTCTTACAATTAGTCAAATGCATTGGAGTGTCACACATTCTGACCCTAGAAACAGTAACAAAGCTGTTTACTGCTTCCAATCAATGTTTTCTAGGTTTTAGCCTGTTTTGGGACAAAATGGGTATAAGTGGTGTCTAAACACTCCAAATTCATTCCGAACTATTACAATAAGTCAAATGCATTGGCTTGTCACACATATTGACCCAAGAAACACAAACAAAGCTGTTTACTGCTTCGAATCAATGTTTTCTCGGTTTTAGCTTGTTTTCTCGGTTTAAGCATGTTTTGGGATGAAATGGGTTTAAGTGTTGTCTAAACACTCTAAATTCATCCCGAACTTTTACAATTAGTCAAATGCATTGGATTGTCACACATTCTGACCCTAGAAACAGTAACATAGCTGTTTACTGCTTCGAATCAATGTTTTCTCGGTTTTAGCCTGTTTCGAGACAAAATGGGTATAAGTGGTGTCTAAACACTCCAAATTCAACCCGAACTCTTATAATTAGTCAAATGCATTGGATTGTTACATATTTTGACCCTAAAAAGAGTAACATAGCAGTTTACAACTTCGAATCAATGTTTTCTCTTGGTTTTAGCCAGTTTTGTCAGTTTAAGCCTGTTTTGGAATAAATAGGGTTTAAGTGTTGTCTAAACACTCCAAATTCATCCCGAACTCTTACCATTAGTAAAATGCATTGGATTGGCACACATTCTGACCCTAGAAACAGTAACAAAGCTGTTTACTGCTTTGAATCAATGATTTCTCGGTTTTAGCCTGATTTCTCGGTTTAAGCCTGTTTTGGGATAAAACGGGTTTAAGTGTTGTCTAAACACTCCAAATTCATCCCGAACTCTTACAATTAGTCAAATGCATTAGATTGTCACACATTCTGACCCTAGAAACAGTAACAAAGCTGTTTACTGCTTTGAATCAATGATTTCTCGGTTTTAGCCTCTTTCGAGACAAAATGGGTATAAGTGGTGTCTAAACACTCCAAATTCAACCCGAATCTTATAATTAGTCAAATGCATTGGATTGTTACATATTTTGACCCTAGAAACAGTAACATAGCTGTTTACTTCTTCGAATCAATGTTTTCTCTTCGTTTTAGCCTGTTTTCTCGTTTTAAGCCTGTTTTGGGATAAAACGGGTTTAAGTGTTGTCTAAACACTCCAAATTCATCCCGAACTCTTACAATTAGTCAAATGCATTGGATTGTCACACATTATGACCCTAGAAACAGTAACAAAGCTGTTTACTGCTTCGAATCAATGTTTTTTCGGTTTTAGACTGTTTCTGGACAAAATGGGTATAAGTGGTGTCTAAACAATCCAAATTCAACCCGAACTCTTATAATTAGTCAAATGCATTGGATTGTTACATATTTTGACCCTAGAAAGAGTAAAAGGGCTGTTTACAGCTTCGAATCAATGTTTTCTCTTGGTTTTAGCCTGTTTTCTCGGTTTAAACCTCTTTTGGGATAAAACGGGTTTAAGTGTTGTCTAAACACTCCAAATTCATCCCGAACTCTTACAATTAGTCAAATGCATTTGATTGTCACACATTATTACCCTAGAAACAGTAACATAGCTGTTTACTGCTTCGAATCAATGTTTTCTCGGTTTTAGCCTGTTTCGAGACAAAATGAGTATAAGTGGTGTCTAAACACTCCAAATTCAACCCGAACTCTTATAATTAGTCAAATGCATTGGATTGTTACATATTTTGACCCTAGAAAGAGTAACACAGCTATTTACAGCTTCGAATCAATGTTTTCTTTTGGTTTTAGCCTGTTTTCTCGGTTTAAACCTCTTTTGGGATAAAACGGGTTTAAGTGTTGTCTATACACTCCAAATTCATCCCGAACTCTTAGAATTAGTCAAATGCATTGGATTGTCACACATTATGACCCTAGAAACAGTAACATAGCTGTTTACTGCTTCGAATCAATGTTTTCTCGGTTTTAGCCTGTTTCGAGACAAAATGGGTATAAGTGGTGTCTAAACACTCCAAATTCAACCTGAACTCTTATAATTAGTCAAATGCATTGGATTGTTACATATTTTGACCCTAGAAACAGTAACAAAGCTGTTTACTTCTTCGAATCAATGTTTTCTCTTCGTTTTAGCCTGTTTTCTCGTTTTAAGCCTGTTTTGGGATAAAACGGGTTTAAGTGTTGTCTAAACACTCCAAATTCATCCCGAACTCTTACAATTAGTCAAATGCATTGGATTGTCACACATTATGACCCTAGAAACAGTAACAAAGCTGTTTCCTGCTTCGAATCAATGTTTTCTCGGATTTAGCCTGATTTCTCGGTTTAAGCCTGTTTTGGGATAAAACGGGTTTAAGTGTTGTCTAAACACTCCAAATTCATCCCGAACTCTTACAATTAGTCAAATGCATTAGATTGTCACACATTCTGACCCTAGAAACAGTAACAATGCTGTTTACTGCTTCGAATCAATGATTTCTCGGTTTTAGCCTGTTTCGAGACAAAATGGGTATAAGTGGTGTCAAACCACTCTAAATTCAACCCGAACACTTATAATTAGTCAAATCATTGGATTGTTACATATTATGACCCTAGAAAGAGTAACAAAGCTGTTTACAGCTTCGAATCAATGTTTTCTCGGTTTTAGCCTGTTTTCTCCGTTTAAGCATGTTTTGGGATGAAACGGTTTAAGTGTTGTCTAAACACTCTAAATTCATCCCGAACTTTTACAATTAGTCAAATGCATTGGATTGTCACACATTCTGACCCTAGAAACAGTAACATAGCTGTTTACTGCTTCGAATCAATGTTTTCTCGGTTTTAGCCTGTTTCGAGACAAAATGGGTATAAGTGGTGTCTAAACACTTCAAATTCAACCCGAACACTTATAATTAGTCAAATGCATTGGATTGTAACATATTTTGACCCAAGAAAGAGTAACAAAGCTGTTTATTACTTCGAATCAATGTTTTCTCGGTTTGAGCCTGTTTTCTCGGTTTAAGCCTGTTTTGGGATGAAACGGGTTGAAGTGTTGTCTAAACACTCCAAATTCATCCCGAACTCTTACAATTAGTCAAATGCATTGGAGTGTCACACATTCTGACCCTAGAAACAGTAACAAAGCTGTTTACTGCTTCCAATCAATGTTTTCTAGGTTTTAGCCTGTTTTGGGACAAAATGGGTATAAGTGGTGTCTAAACACTCCAAATTCATTCCGAACTATTACAATAAGTCAAATGCATTGGCTTGTCACACATATTGACCCAAGAAACACAAACAAAGCTGTTTACTGCTTCGAATCAATGTTTTCTCGGTTTTAGCTTGTTTTCTCGGTTTAAGCATGTTTTGGGATGAAATGGGTTTAAGTGTTGTCTAAACACTCTAAATTCATCCCGAACTTTTACAATTAGTCAAATGCATTGGATTGTCACACATTCTGACCCTAGAAACAGTAACATAGCTGTTTACTGCTTCGAATCAATGTTTTCTCGGTTTTAGCCTGTTTCGAGACAAAATGGGTATAAGTGGTGTCTAAACACTTCAAATTCAACCCGAACTCTTATAATTAGTCAAATGCATTGGATTGTTACATATTTTGACCCTAGAAAGAGTAACAAAGCTGTTTACTGCTTCGAATCAATGTTTTCTCGGTTTTAGCCTGTTTTCTCGGTTTAAGCCTGTTTTGGGATGAAACGGGTTGAAGTGTTGTCTAAACACTCCAAATTCATCCCGAACTCTTACAATTAGTCAAATGCATTGGATTGTCACACATTCTGACCCTAGAAACAGTAACAAAGCTGTTTACTGCTTCGAATCAATGTTTTCTAGGTTTTAGCCTGTTTTGGGACAAAATGGGTATAAGTGGTGTCTAAACACTCCAAATTCATTCCGAACTATTACAATAAGTCAAATGCATTGGATTGTCACACATATTGACCCAAGAAACACAAACAAAGCTGTTTACTGCTTCGAATCAATGTTTTCTCGGTTTTAGCTTGTTTTCTCGGTTTAAGCATGTTTTGGGATGAAATGGGTTTAAGTGTTGTCTAAACACTCTAAATTCATCCCGAACTTTTACAATTAGTCAAATGCATTGGATTGTCACACATTCTGACCCTAGAAACAGTAACATAGCTGTTTACTGCTTCGAATCAATGTTTTCTCGGTTTTAGCCTGTTTCGAGACAAAATGGGTATAAGTGGTGTCTAAACACTCCAAATTCAACCCGAACTCTTATAATTAGTCAAATGCATTGGATTGTTACATATTTTGACCCTAAAAAGAGTAACATAGCAGTTTACAACTTTGAATCAATGTTTTCTCTTGGTTTTAGCCAGTTTTGTCAGTTTAAGCCTGTTTTGGAATAAATAGGGTTTAAGTGTTGTCTAAACACTCCAAATTCATCCCGAACTCTTACAATTAGTCAAATGCATTGGATTGGCACACATTCTGACCCTAGAAACAGTAACAAAGCTGTTTACTGCTTTGAATCAATGATTTCTCGGTTTTAGCCTGATTTCTCGGTTTAAGCCTGTTTTGGGATAAAACGGGTTTAAGTGTTGTCTAAACACTCCAAATTCATCCCGAACTCTTACAATTAGTCAAATGCATTAGATTGTCACACATTCTGACCCTAGAAACAGTAACAAAGCTGTTTACTGCTTTGAATCAATGATTTCTCGGTTTTAGCCTCTTTCGAGACAAAATGGGTATAAGTGGTGTCTAAACACTCCAAATTCAACCCGAATCTTATAATTAGTCAAATGCATTGGATTGTTACATATTTTGACCCTAGAAACAGTAACATAGCTGTTTACTTCTTCGAATCAATGTTTTCTCTTCGTTTTAGCCTGTTTTCTCGTTTTAAGCCTGTTTTGGGATAAAACGGGTTTAAGTGTTGTCTAAACACTCCAAATTCATCCCGAACTCTTACAATTAGTCAAATGCATTGGATTGTCACACATTATGACCCTAGAAACAGTAACAAAGCTGTTTACTGCTTCGAATCAATGTTTTCTCGGTTTTAGCCTGTTTCTGACAAAATGGGTATAAGTGGTGTCTAAACACTCCAAATTCAACCCGAACTCTTATAATTAGTCAAATGCATTGGATTGTTACATATTTTGACCCTAGAAAGAGTAACAAAGCTGTTTACAGCTTCGAATCAATGTTTTCTCTTGGTTTTAGCCTGTTTTCTCGGTTTAAACCTCTTTTGGGATAAAACGGGTTTAAGTGTTGTCTAAACACTCCAAATTCATCCCGAACTCTTACAATTAGTCAAATGCATTTGATTGTCACACATTATTACCCTAGAAACAGTAACATAGCTGTTTACTGCTTCGAATCAATGTTTTCTCGGTTTTAGCCTGTTTCGAGACAAAATGAGTATAAGTGGTGTCTAAACACTCCAAATTCAACCCGAACTCTTATAATTAGTCAAATGCATTGGATTGTTACATATTTTGACCCTAGAAAGAGTAACACAGCTATTTACAGCTTCGAATCAATGTTTTCTCTTGGTTTTAGCCTGTTTTCTCGGTTTAAGCCTCTTTGGGATAAAACGGGTTTAAGTGTTGTCTAAACACTCCAAATTCATCCCGAACTCTTACAATTAGTCAAATGCATTGGATTGTCACACATTCTGACCCTAGAAACAGTAACAAAGCTGTTTACTGCTTCGAATCAATGTTTTCTCGGTTTTAGCCTGTTTCGAGACAAAATGGGTATAAGTGGTGTCTAAACACTCCAAATTCAACCTGAACTCTTATAATTAGTCAAATGCATTGGATTGTTACATATTTTGACCCTAGAAACAGTAACAAAGCTGTTTACTTCTTCGAATCAATGTTTTCTCTTCGTTTTAGCCTGTTTTCTCGTTTTAAGCCTGTTTTGGGATAAAACGGGTTTAAGTGTTGTCTAAACACTCCAAATTCATCCCGAACTCTTACAATTAGTCAAATGCATTGGATTGTCACACATTATGACCCTAGAAACAGTAACAAAGCTGTTTCCTGCTTCGAATCAATGTTTTCTCGGTTTAGCCTGATTTCTCGGTTTAAGCCTGTTTTGGGATAAAACGGGTTTAAGTGTTGTCTAAACACTCCAAATTCATCCCGAACTCTTACAATTAGTCAAATGCATTAGATTGTCACACATTCTGACCCTAGAAACAGTAACAATGCTGTTTACTGCTTCGAATCAATGATTTCTCGGTTTTAGCCTCTTTCGAGACAAAATGGGTATAAGTGGTGTCAAAACACTCTAAATTCAACCCGAACACTTATAATTAGTCAAATCATTGGATTGTTACATATTATGACCCTAGAAAGAGTAACAAAGCTGTTTACAGCTTCGAATCAATGTTTTCTCGGTTTTAGCCTGTTTTCTCGGTTTAAGCATGTTTTGGGATGAAACGGGTTTAAGTGTTGTCTAAACACTCTAAATTCATCCCGAACTTTTACAATTAGTCAAATGCATTGGATTGTCACACATTATGACCCTAGAAACAGTAACATAGCTGTTTACTGCTTCGAATCAATGTTTTCTCGGTTTTAGCCTGTTTCGAGACAAAATGGGTATAAGTGGTGTCTAAACACTCCAAATTCAACCCGAACACTTATAATTAGTCAAATGCATTGGATTGTTACATATTTTGACCCAAGAAAGAGTAACAAAGCTGTTTACTACTTCGAATCAATGTTTTCTCGGTTTTAGCCTGTTTTCTCGGTTTAAGCCTGTTTTGGGATGAAACGGGTTAAGTGTTGTCTAAACACTCCAAATTCATCCCGAACTCTTACAATTAGTCAAATGCATTGGATTGTCACACATTCTGACCCTAGAAACAGTAACAAAGCTGTTTACTGCTTCCAATCAATGTTTTCTAGGTTTTAGCCTGTTTTGGGACAAAATGGGTATAAGTGGTGTCTAAACACTCCAAATTCATTCCGAACTATTAATATAAGTCAAATGCATTGGATTGTCACACATTTTGACCCAAGAAACACAAACAAAGCTGTTTACTGCTTCGAATCAATGTTTTCTCGGTTTTAGCCTGTTTTCTCGGTTTAAGCCTGTTTTGGGATGAAACGGGTTAAGTGTTGTCTAAACACTCTAAATTTATCCCAAACTTTTACAACTAGTCAAATGCATTGGATTGTCGCACATACTGACCCTAGAAACAGTAACAAAGCTGTTTACTGCTTCGAATCAATGTTTTCTCGGTTTTAGCCTGTTTCGAGACAAAATGGGTATAAGTGGTGTCTAAACACTCCAAATTCAACCCGAACACTTATAATTAGTCAAATGCATTGGATTGTTACATATTTTGACCCTAGAAAGAGTAACAAAGCTGTTTACTGCTTCGAATCAATGTTTTCTCGGTTTTAGCCTGTTTTCTCGGTTTAAGCCTGTTTTGGGATGAAACAGGTTTAAGTGTTGTCTAAACACTCTAAATTCATCCCGAACTTTTACAATTAGTCAAATGCATTGGATTGTCACACATTCTGACCCTAGAAACAGTAACAAAGCTGTTTACTGCTTCGAATCAATGTTTTTTCGGTTTTAGACTGTTTCTGGACAAAATGGGTATAAGTGGTGTCTAAACACTCCAAATTCAACCCGAACTCTTATAATTAGTCAAATGCATTGGATTGTTACATATTTTGACCCTAGAAAGAGTAAAAGGGCTGTTTACAGCTTCGAATCAATGTTTTCTCTTTGTTTTAGCCTGTTTTCTCGGTTTAAACCTCTTTTGGGATAAAACGGGTTTAAGTGTTGTCTAAACACTCCAAATTCATCCCGAACTCTTACAATTAGTCAAATGCATTGTATTGTCACACATTATTACCCTAGAAACAGTAACATAGCTGTTTACTGCTTCGAATCAATGTTTTCTCGGTTTTAGCCTGTTTCGAGACAAAATGGGTATAAGTGGTGTCTAAACACTCCAAATTCAACCCGAACTCTTATAATTAGTCAAATGCATTGGATTGTTACATATTTTGACCCTAGAAAGAGTAACACAGCTGTTTACAGCTTCGAATCAATGTTTTCTTTTGGTTTTAGCCTGTTTTCTCGGTTTAAACCTCTTTTGGGATAAAACGGGTTTAAGTGTTGTCTAAACACTCCAAATTCATCCCGAACTCTTACAATTAGTCAAATGCATTGGATTGTCACACATTATGACCCTAGAAACAGTAACATAGCTGTTTACTGCTTCGAATCAATGTTTTCTCGGTTTTAGCCTGTTTCGAGACAAAATGGGTATAAGTGGTGTCTAAACACTCCAAATTCAACCCGAACTCTTATAATTAGTCAAATGCATTAGATTGTTACATATTTTGAACCTAGAAAGAGTAACATAGCTGTTTACAGCTTCGAATCAATGTTTTCTCTTGGTTTTAGCCTGTTTTCTCGGTTTAAGCCTGTTTTGGGATAAAACGGGTTTAAGTGTTGTCTAAACACACCAAATTCATCCCGAACTCTTACAAATAGTCAAATGCGTTGGATTGTCACACATTCTGACCCTAGAAACAGTGACAAAGCTGTTTACTGCTTCGAATCAATGTTTTCTCGGTTTTAGACTGTTTCTGGACAAAATGGGTATAAGTGGTGTCTAAACACTCCAAATTCAACCCGAACTCTTATAATTAGTCAAATGCATTGGATTGTCACACATTTTGACCCAAGAAACACAAACAAAGCTGTTTACTGCTTCGAATCAATGTTTTCTCGGTTTTAGCCTGTTTTCTCGGTTTAAGCCTGTTTTGGGATGAAACGGGTTGAAGTGTTGTCTAAACACTCTAAATGTATCCCAAACTTTTACAACTAGTCAAATGCATTGGATTGTCACACATACTGACCCTAGAAACAGTAACGAAGCTGTTTACTGCTTCGAATCAATGTTTTCTCGGTTTTAGCCTGTTTCGAGACAAAATGGGTATAAGTGGTGTCTAAACACTCCAAATTCAACTCGAACACTTATAATTAGTCAAATGCATTGGATTGTCACACGTTATGACCCTAGAAACAGTAACAAAGCTGTTTACTGCTTCAAATCAATGTTTTCTCGGTTTTAGCCTGTTTCGGGACAAAATGGATATAAGTGGTGTCTAAATACTCCATATTCAACCCGAACTCTTATAATTAGTCAAGTGCATTAGATTGTTACATATTTTGACCCTAGAAAGAGTAACACAGCTGTTTACAGCTTCGAATCAATGTTTTCTCTTGGTTTTAGCCTGTTTTCTCGGTTTAAACCTCTTTTGGGATAAAACGGGTTTAAGTGTTGTCTAAACACTCCAAATTCATCCCGAACTCTTCCAATTAGTCCAATGCATTGGATTGTCACACATTCTGCCCCTAGAAACAGTAACAAAGCTGTTTACTGCTTCGAATCAATGTTTTTTCGGTTTTAGACTGTTTCTGGACAAAATGGGTATAAGTGGTGTCTAAACACTCCAAATTCAACCCGAACTCTTATAATTAGTCAAATGCATTGGATTGTTACATATTTTGACCCTAGAAACAGTAACATAGCTGTTTACTTCTTCGAATCAATGTTTTCTCTTCGTTTTAGCCTGTTTTCTCGTTTTAAGCCTGTTTTGGGATAAAACGGGTTTAAGTGTTGTCTAAACACTCCAAATTCATCCCGAACTCTTACAATTAGTCAAATGCATTGGATTGTCACACATTATGACCCTAGAAACAGTAACAAAGCTGTTTACTGCTTTGAATCAATGTTTTCTCGGATTTAGCCTGATTTCTCGGTTTAAGCCTGTTTTGGGATAAAACGGGTTTAAGTGTTGTCTAAACACTCCAAATTCATCCCGAACTCTTACAATTAGTCAAATGCATTAGATTGTCACACATTCTGACCCTAGAAACAGTAACAAAGCTGTTTACTGCTTTGAATCAATGATTTCTCGGTTTTAGCCTCTTTCGAGACAAAATGGGTATAAGTGGTGTCTAAACACTCCAAATTCAACCCGAATCTTATAATTAGTCAAATGCATTGGATTGTTACATATTTTGACCCTAGAAACAGTAACATAGCTGTTTACTTCTTCGAATCAATGTTTTCTCTTCGTTTTAGCCTGTTTTCTCGTTTTCAGCCTGTTTTGGGATAAAACGGGTTTAAGTGTTGTCTAAACACTCCAAATTCATCCCGAACTCTTACAAATAGTCAAATGCATTGGATTGTCACACATTCTGACCCTAGAAACAGTAACAAAGCTGTTTACTGCTTCGAATCAATGTTTTCTCGGTTTTAGACTGTTTCTGGACAAAATGGGTATAAGTGGTGTCTAAACACTCCAAATTCAACCCGAACTCTTATAATTAGTCAAACGCATTGGATTGTCGCACATTTTGACCCAAGAAACACAAACAAAGCTGTTTACTGCTTCGAATCAATGTTTTCTCGGTTTTAGCCTGTTTTCTCGGTTTAAGCCTGTTTTGGGATGAAACGGGTTGAAGTGTTGTCTAAACACTCTAAATGTATCCCAAACTTTTACAACTAGTCAAATGCATTGGATTGTCACACATACTGACCCTAGAAACAGTAACGAAGCTGTTTACTGCTTCGAATCAATGTTTTCTCGGTTTTAGCCTGTTTCGAGACAAAATGGGTATAAGTGGTGTCTAAACACTCCAAATTCAACTCGAACACTTATAATTAGTCAAATGCATTGGATTGTCACACGTTCTGACCCTAGAAACAGTAACAAAGCTGTTTACTGCTTCAAATCAATGTTTTCTCGGTTTTAGCCTGTTTCGGGACAAAATGGATATAAGTGGTGTCTAAATACTCCATATTCAACCCGAACTCTTATAATTAGTCAAGTGCATTAGATTGTTACATATTTTGACCCTAGAAAGAGTAACACAGCTGTTTACAGCTTCGAATCAATGTTTTCTCTTGGTTTTAGCCTGTTTTCTCGGTTTAAACCTCTTTTGGGATAAAACGGGTTTAAGTGTTGTCTAAACACTCCGAATTCATCCCGAACACTTCCAATTAGTCCAATGCATTGGATTGTCACACATTCTGCCCCTAGAAACAGTAACAAAGCTGTTTACTGCTTCGAATCAATGTTTTTTCGGTTTTAGACTGTTTCTGGACAAAATGGGTATAAGTGGTGTCTAAACACTCCAAATTCAACCCGAACTCTTATAATTAGTCAAATGCATTGGATTGTTACATATTTTGACCCTAGAAACAGTAACATAGCTGTTTACTTCTTCGAATCAATGTTTTCTCTTCGTTTTAGCCTGTTTTCTCGTTTTAAGCCTGTTTTGGGATAAAACGGGTTTAAGTGTTGTCTAAACACTCCAAATTCATCCCGAACTCTTACAATTAGTCAAATGCATTGGATTGTCACACATTATGACCCTAGAAACAGTAACAAAGCTGTTTCCTGCTTTGAATCAATGTTTTCTCGGATTTAGCCTGATTTCTCGGTTTAAGCCTGTTTTGGGATAAAACGGGTTTAAGTGTTGTCTAAACACTCCAAATTCATCCCGAACTCTTACAATTAGTCAAATGCATTAGATTGTCACACATTCTGACCCTAGAAACAGTAACAAAGCTGTTTACTGCTTTGAATAAATGATTTCTCGGTTTTAGCCTCTTTCGAGACAAAATGGGTATAAGTGGTGTCAAAACACTCTAAATTCAACCCGAACACTTATAATTAGTCAAATCATTGGATTGTTACATATTATGACCCAAGAAACACAAACAAAGCTGTTTACTACTTCGAATCAATGTTTTCTCGGTTTTAGCCTGTTTTCTCGGTTTAAGCATGTTTTGGGATGAAACGGGTTTAAGTGTTGTCTAAACACTCTAAATTCATCCCGAACTTTTACAATTAGTCAAATGCATTGGATTGTCACACATTCTGACCCTAGAAACAGTAACATAGCTGTTTACTGCTTCGAATCAATGTTTTCTCGGTTTTAGCCTGTTTCGAGACAAAATGGGTATAAGTGGTGTCTAAACACTCCAAATTCAACCCGAACACTTATAATTAGTCAAATGCATTGGATTGTTACATATTTTGACCCAAGAAAGAGTAACAAAGCTGTTTACTGCTTCGAATCAATGTTTTCTCGGTTTGAGCCTGTTTTCTCGGTTTAAGCCTGTTTTGGGATGAAACGGGTTGAAGTGTTGTCTAAACACTCCAAATTCATCCCGAACTCTTACAATTAGTCAAATGCATTGGATTGTCACACATTCTGACCCTAGAAACAGTAACAAAGCTGTTTACTGCTTCAAATCAATGTTTTCTAGGTTTTAGCCTGTTTTGGGACAAAATGGGTATAAGTGGTGTCTAAACACTCCAAATTCATTCCGAACTATTACAATAAGTCAAATGCATTGGCTTGTCACACATTTTGACCCAAGAAACACAAACAAAGCTGTTTACTGCTTCGAATCAATGTTTTCTCGGTTTTAGCCTGTTTTCTCGGTTTAAGCATGTTTTGGGATGAAACGGGTTTAAGTGTTGTCTAAACACTCTAAATTCATCCCGAACTTTTACAATTAGTCAAATGCATTGGATTGTCACACATTCTGACCCTAGAAACAGTAACATAGCTGTTTACTGCTTCGAATCAATGTTTTCTCGGTTTTAGCCTGTTTCGAGACAAAATGGGTATAAGTGGTGTCTAAATACTCCATATTCAACCCGAACTCTTATAATTAGTCAAGTGCATTAGATTGTTACATATTTTGACCCTAGAAAGAGTAACACAGCTGTTTACAGCTTCGAATCAATGTTTTCTCTTCGTTTTAGCCTGTTTTCTCGTTTTAAGCCTGTTTTGGGATAAAACGGGTTTAAGTGTTGTCTAAACACTCCAAATTCATCCCGAACTCTTACAATTAGTCAAATGCATTGGATTGTCACACATTCTGACCCTAGAAACAGTAACAAAGCTGTTTACTGCTTCGAATCAATGTTTTTTCGGTTTTAGACTGTTTCTGGACAAAATGGGTATAAGTGGTGTCTAAACACTCCAAATTCAACCCGAACTCTTATAATTAGTCAAATGCATTGGATTGTTACATATTTTGACCCTAGAAAGAGTAAAAGGGCTGTTTACAGCTTCAAATCAATGTTTTCTCTTGGTTTTAGCCTGTTTTCTCGGTTTAAACCTCTTTTGGGATAAAACGGGTTTAAGTGTTGTCTAAACACTCCAAATTCATCCCGAACTCTTACAATTAGTCAAATGCATTAGATTGTCACACATTATTACCCTAGAAACAGTAACATAGCTGTTTACTGCTTCGAATCAATGTTTTCTCGGTTTTAGCCTGTTTCGAGACAAAATGGGTATAAGTGGTGTCTAAACACTCCAAATTCAACCCGAACTCTTATAATTAGTCAAATGCATTGGATTGTTACATATTTTGACCCTAGAAAGAGTAACACTGCTGTTTACAGCTTCGAATCAATGTTTTCTTTTGGTTTTAGCCTGTTTTCTCGGTTTAAACCTCTTTTGGGATAAAACGGGTTTAAGTGTTGTCTATACACTCGAAATTCATCCCGAACTCTTAGAATTAGTCAAATGCATTGGATTGTCACACATTCTGACCCTAGAAACAGTGACAAAGCTGTTTACTGCTTCGAATCAATGTTTTCTCGGTTTTAGACTGTTTCTGGACAAAATGGGTATAAGTGGTGTCTAAACACTCCAAATTCAACCCGAACTCTTATAATTAGTCAAATGCATTGGATTGTCACACATTTTGACCCAAGAAACACAAACAAAGCTGTTTACTGCTTCGAATCAATGGTTTCTCGGTTTTAGCCTGTTTTCTCGGTTTAAGCCTGTTTTGGGATGAAACGGGTTGAAGTGTTGTCTAAACACTCTAAATTTAACCCAAACTTTTACAACTAGTCAAATTCATTGGATTGTCGCACATACTGACCCTAGAAACAGTAACGAAGGTGTATACTGCTTCGAATCAATGTTTTCTCGGTTTTAGCCTGTTTCGAGACAAAATGGGTATAACTGGTGTCTAAACACTCCAAATTGAACTCGAACACTTATAATTAGTCAAATGCATTGGATTGTTACATATTTTGACCCAAGAAAGAGTAACAAAGATATTTACTGCTTCGAATCAATGTTTTCTCGGTTTGAGCCTGTTTTCTCGGTTTAAGCCTGTTTTGGGATGAAACGGGTTTAAGTGTTGTCTAAACACTCTAAATTCATCCCGAACTTTTACAATTAGTCAAATGCATTGGATTGTCACACCTTCTGACCCTAGAAACAGTAACAAAGCTGTTTACTGCTTCAAATCAATGTTTTCTCGGTTTTAGCCTGTTTCGGGACAAAATGGATATAAGTGGTGTCTAAACACTCCATATTCAACCCGAACTCATATAATTAGTCAAGTGCATTAGATTGTTACATATTTTGACCCTAGAAAGAGTAACACAACTGTTTACAGCTTCGAATCAATGTTTTCTCTTGGTTTTAGCCTGTTTTCTGCTTAAACTCTTTTGGGATAAAACGGGTTTAAGTGTTTTCTAAACACTCCGAATTCATCCCGAACTCTTCCAATTAGTCTAATGCATTGGATTGTCACACATTCTGACCCTAGAAACAGTAACAAAGCTGTTTACTGCTTCGAATCAATGTTTTTTCGGTTTTAGACTGTTTCTGGACAAAATGGGTATAAGTGGTGTCTAAACACTCCAAATTCAACCCGAACTCTTATAATTAGTCAAATGCATTGGATTGTTACATATTTTGACCCTAGAAACAGTAACAAAGCTGTTTACTTCTTCGAATCAATGTTTTCTCTTCGTTTTAGCCAGTTTTCTCGTTTAAGCCTGTTTTGGGATAAAACGGGTTTAAGTGTTGTCTAAACACTCCAAATTCATCCCGAACTCTTACAATTAGTCAAATGCATTGGATTGTCACACATTATGACCCTAGAAACAGTAACAAAGCTGTTTCCTGCTTCGAATCAATGTTTTCTCGGATTTAGCCTCATTTCCCGGTTTAAGCCTGTTTTAGGATAAAACGGGTTTAAGTGTTGTCTAAACACTCCAAATTCATCCCGAACTCTTACAATTAGTCAAATGCATTAGATTGTCACACATTCTGACCCTAGAAACAGTAACAAATCTGTTTACTACTTCGAATCAATGTTTTCTCGGTTTTAGCCTCTTTCGAGACAAAATGGGTATAAGTGGTGTCAAAACACTCTAAATTCAACCCGAACACTTATAATTAGTCAAATCATTGGATTGTTACATATTATGACCCTAGAAAGAGTAACAAAGCTGTTTACAGTTTCGAATCAATGTTTCTCGGTTTTAGCATGTTTTCTCGGTTTAAGCATGTTTTGGGATGAAACGGGTTTAAGTGTTGTCTAAACACTCTAAATTCATCCCGAACTTTTACAATTAGTCAAATGCATTGGATTGTCACACATTCTGACCCTAGAAACAGTAACATAGCTGTTTACTGCTTCGAATCAATGTTTTCTCGGTTTTAGCCTGTTTGGAGACAAAATGGGTATAAGTGGTGTCTAAACACTCCAAATTCAACCCGAACACTTATAATTAGTCAAATGCATTGGATTGTTACATATTTTGACCCAAGAAAGAGTAACAAAGCTGTTTACTGCTTCGAATCAATGTTTTCTCGGTTTGAGCCTGTTTTCTCGGTTTAAGCCTGTTTTGGGATGAAATGGGTTGAAGTGTTGTCTAAACACTCCAAATTCATCCCGAACTCTTACAATTAGTCAAATGCATTGGATTGTCACACATTCTGACCCTAGAAACAGTAACAAAGCTGTTTACTGCTTCAAATCAATGTTTTCTAGGTTTTAGCCTGTTTTGGGACAAAATGGGTATAAGTGGTGTCTAAACACTCCAAATTCATTTCGAACTATTGCAATAAGTCAAATGCATTGGATTGTCACACATTTTGACCCAAGAAACACAAACAAAGCTGTTTACTGCTTCGAATCAATGTTTTCTCGGTTTTAGCCTGTTTTCTCGGTTTAAGCCTTGTTTTTGGGATAAACGGGTTAAGAGTTGTCTAAACACTCTAAATTCATCCCGAACTTTTACAATTAGTCAAATGCATTGATTGTCACACATTCTGACCCTAGAAACAGTAACAAAGCTGTTTTCTTCTTCGAATCAATGTTTTCTCGGTTTTAGCCTATTTCGGGACAAAATGGGTATAAGTGGTGTCTAAACACTCCAAATTCAACCTGAACTCTTATAATTAGTCAAATGCATTAGATTGTCACATATTTTGAACCTAGAAAGAGTAACATAGCTGTTTACAGCTTCGAATCAATGTTTTCTCTTGGTTTTAGCCTGTTTTCTCGGTTTAAGCTGTTTTGGGATAAAACGGGTTTAAGTGTTGTCTAAACACTCCAAATTCATCGAACTCTTACAATTAGTCAAATGCGTTGGATTGTCACATTCTGACCCTAGAAACAGTGACAAAGCTGTTTACTGCTTGAATCAATGTTTTCTCGGTTTTAAACATTTGGACAAAATGGGTATAAGTGGTGTCTAAACACTCCAAATTCAACCGAACTCTTATATAATTAGTCAAATGCATTGGATTGTCACACATTTTGACCCAAGAAACACATTCAAAGCTGTTTACTGCTTCAAATCAATGTTTTCTCGGTTTTAGCCTGTTTTCTCGGTTTAAGCTTTGTTTTGGGATGAAACGGGTTGAAGTGTTGTCTAAACACTCTAAATTTATCCCAGCTTTTACAATTAGTCAAATGGATTGTAATCACATACTGACCTAGAAACAGTAACAGAAAGCTGTTTACTGCCGAATCAATGTTTTCTCGGTTTTACTTTGTTTGAGACAAAATGGGTATAAGTGGTGTCTAAACACTCCAAATTCAACCGAACTCTTATAATTAGTCAAATGCATTGGATTGTTACATATTTTGACTAGAAAGAGTAACAAGCTGTTTACAGCCGAATCAATGTTTTCGGTTTTAGCCTGTTTTCTCGGTTTAAGCCTGTTTTGGGATAAAAGCGGGTTTAAGTGTTGTCTACACACTCTAAATTCATCGAACTTTTACAATTAGTCAAATGCATTGGATTGTTACATTATTTGACCCAAGA
Source organism: Camelina neglecta (assembly GCA_023864065.1). Taxonomy (NCBI): domain Eukaryota; kingdom Viridiplantae; phylum Streptophyta; class Magnoliopsida; order Brassicales; family Brassicaceae; genus Camelina; species Camelina neglecta. The sequence continues at coordinate 61,622 of JALDXE010000071.1, forward strand.
AACAGTAATAGCTGTTTTCTTCGAATCAATGTTTTCTCGGTTTTAGCCTTTTAGTAAAATGGGTATAAGTGGTGTTAAACACTCCAAATTCATCCGAACTCTTATAATTAGTCAAATGCATTGGATTGTTACATATTTTGACCTAGAAAGAGTAACAAGCTGTTTACAGCTTCGAATCAATGTTTTCTCTTGGTTTTAGCCTGTTTTCTCGGTTTAAGCCTCTTTTGGGATAAACGGGTTTAAGTGTTGTCTAAACACTCCAATTCAATCCCGAACTCTTATAATTAGTCCAATGCATTGGATTGTCACACATTCTGACCCTAGAAATAGTAACAACGCTGTTTACTGCTTCGAATCAATGTTTTCGGTTTAGCCTGTTTAGGACAAAATGGGTATAGTGAATGTCTAAACACTCCAAATTCAACCCGAACTCTTATAATTAGTCAAATGCATTGGATTGTTACATATTTGACCCTAGAAAAGAGTAACACAGCTGTTTACAGCTTCAAATCAATGTTTTCTTGTTTTCCTGTTTTCTCGGTTTAATCTCTTTTTGGGATGAAAGGGTTTAAGTGTTGTCTATACACTCCAAATTCATCCGAACTCTTACAATTAGTCAAATGCATTGGATTGTACACATTACTAGAAACAGTAACATAGCTGTTTGCACCTTCGAATCAATGTTTTCTCGGTTTTAGCCTGTTTTAGAGACAAAATGGGTATAAGTGGTGCAATGCTCCAAATTCAACCCGAACTCTTATAATTGAAATCAAATATGGTTATTTACATATTTTGACCCTAGAAACACAAACATTGTTTGGCTTCGAATCAATGTTTTCTTTTAGTTTTAGCTTTACATGTTTCTCATTTTAACCTCTTTTTGGGATGAAACGGGTTGAAGTGTTTATCAATACACTCAAAATTCATCCCGAACTCTTACAATTGATCAAATGCATTGGATTATGCACATTCTGACCCAAAACAGTAACAAAGCTGTTTTACTGCTTTGAATCAATGTTTTCTCGGTTTTAGCCTGTTTCGGGACAAAATGGGTATAAGTGGTGTCTCACTCCAAATTCAACCCGAACTCTTATAATTAGTCAAATGCTATTTGGATTGTTACATATTTTGACC